>JAOTAZ010000006.1:18071839-18091926 GCA_025629785.1 Erythroxylum oxycarpum
TAACTTTAGAAAAACCAATCCCATAACATTCTTAAGCCAAAACAACCAACATCTCACTAAAAATTTCAAAGCTTTCTTTTACCTCTCTCTTCTCCACCATTTTCGAATTTATTCAAGTTCCATAGTGAGCTTTCATGTTCTTCCCTTCTTTCCTCTTGAAATAGCATAAAAAATCCTCTTAGGAACCCATAAAAACTGAAAATCCCATACCTTTTCTTCTTCTCCTCCATTGCCGACAAGCTTCTCTCTTCCTCCCTCTCTTCTTCTTCTTCTTTCTTTTTCTCCTTATTTTCGTGCCTTTTTTTTTGCTTCCACGACAGCCCCCTCTTGTCTTATATGCCATGTCATTTAATGAAGGAGAAACGACCAAAGATCCCCTCATTTAAGCCTTCTAAATATGCAACTTAAGTGGACTTCCAAAACTGCTCCTGCACTTAGCCTTTAAAAATTGTCATCTTGCTTCCTAATTTTGAGCAGGTATATGACGTAATTTGGAAACATGTTCTTCTTGAAAAGTGTTTCTCTATGTCTCATCTTTAAAATGACACCAAGAACACTCAATTCGGATCAGAGATGAAGGAGGTATAGCCAAAACACTATCATACCTTCACTTAACCATGACTGAACATTTACCTAACTTCAATCCAGAAATTGACAATCTTAGGGATTAAAATAAATTTCAATCCCTTCATATGATTTGTAGCCCCATGTCTCAATTTTATTTTACCTCAAGAATTGACTCAATCGAATCTCTATAGCTCCCGAATTCCTCGAAATACTGAACTATGTTCAGAAAATTATCCTACTTATACTCTTATAATTTATCCCCTCACTTTGATTCAATCAATCTCTTTCCATTTCATTTCAATCTCATAATTTCTTCCCTTATTTACACATAACTAATTGCCAATAGTTCCTTAGTTAATAGTCCTAACTTACCGAAAGATTCGGGGTCCAACAAGTCCTTTTTTAAGATCACATATAAACTTGTTCTCTATTGGATTTTCTGAGGCCTACATCAAAAATTTATCATATTAAATAGTATAATGTCATTTAAACACTTTGATATGATAATTCAACCATTTCAATTATTGTAAGCAAAAACTTACATATTTCTAGAACCATCGAGGAAAGTGTCTTTCAACTTTTTTATTGATGTCATCATGTGTTTTTTAGGGCATTAGCTCGTGTAACCATTCCTTATTTAATCTAAAAGCATTATTATGTATTTTAGTTATAAACAATACTAACTTTGAAAACTTAAATAATCAATTTCAAATTGAACTTAAACTTACTGCATGAAAGGTTGGACCTCTTGATAATTCAATAAAATGTAACCATAAGCAGCCACTATTTCTTCTTCTATTAACATTCTTCTAGTTGACCATCCAAATTGTTGGATCCCTTTTTAAAACCGAACTGTTCAAAATACCATGATACTGGGCATATTATCATTGTAGGGTTATTTCCATGAACCCTAATTAGGCATTATCCCACAAGGGTGGCGTGCCCACAACAGTCAAACATCAAAACAAACTTATTCCTCCAACTCAACCATTTTAACAAAGAAGTCAATTATGAACACACAGCCGAAACTAGTTCAATCTATCTATTCATTTCTAAAGCAAAAGAGTTTGAAAATCTTTTTTTACATATGAAAAGCCACACCAAAGGCTTATTACAAAATACAAAATAGAAAATTTGAAGTAATTACTTTAGGCTCTTGATCACTTGATTTCTTAGCTATCATCTGAAGAGTGGACAAAAAGGGGGTATGCTTGAAAGCTCATGGCTAACAGTTTATAACGGAAAATAAGCAAAAACCATTAAAAACATTCACTGTTAATAGAAAAATTCTCATTGAGTTCATAAAGCACTTATTTCTAAAAATTCTCATCATGTAGTCAAAATCTCAAACTACAAAACATGAATGGAACAAACTTATTCACGTAACATAAACACATCATAATGGTTTAGGTGGATCCAAAAACAGAACGTACTACACATTTCCACTTAATGGTCCTATGTAACCGTGAACTTACGGGAGTCCATGAAGGAGCTCTATGTCACTAGCGGGCAAGAGGGAGAAGCCTTTAACTTGTTCAATATGCACGTGACTTAACTTAGGGAACCATCTCAAACCCACATAACACATATTTCATAACTTTTAAACTTGTTGCCCAAAATGACACTTTTTCAAAACTTGATTTCATATACTTGCGATATGGCAGGTGGGAGAAGCTTTTAACTTGGTCAACATACATGTGACTTAACTTCGGGGACCACCTCAAACCCACATAACACATATTTCATAATTTGTAAACTTGTTGCCCAAAAAGGCACTTTTTTTAAACTTGATTTAATATACTTGAGATATGTCGAAACCATGATTTCATAATCATGTTATCTTTTCAAAAATCACTTTCAAAGTCTTTTCATAAATCATCACACAACTCATATAACAATATATTGCACTTTCTCAAATCATTCCAAAGCAATAAATGCAACACTTATGATGCAATTGGAAACATTAAACTTTCTTGAATCAAAGAAAACATTGGTGACTTATTTACTCTATTATAAACATATACCCACCTTGATTTCCTTGATTATAGACTTGCTCAAAATGCCTCTTCTCTTGTTCCTCTTGCCTCTTTTGATCCCTTTATACAATAAAAAAAATCCCACTCAATAGGGTTTTCAATTGAAAATCCCTCAAAGCGCAATCACTAAATTTGGTTTTAGAATACTTTAACCTAAGCATTTTTTAAACTCCATAAAATAAAATCCTTCCAAAAATTCAAAAGATTCAAAATGATCTTACCTTCATTCTTCACTAAATGAAGGGATCTTTAGCTCAAAGGGAGGCTATTTTCTTCCTCCACCTTTTCCTCTTCTTGAACAACTCCAAAATCTCTCTTGAAGACTAAGAAAAATTAAACCCTAGCTTGTTTTCTGTCCTTTCTCTCCTTCTCTTCTTCTTTTCGTATTTCTCTCTCTTTTTCATGACACTCTCTCTTTTTCTCTTCAATTTTCATTCTTCTCGCTTCTTAAAATGGAAGACAATACTTCTTCTTCCAATTATACCCTTAATGATTGAGACATGTCCAATTTGCCCTTCCGTTTATGCCTTGTGTCTTTTATGCTTAAGTGTCTTGCCAAAAACATCCTTGAACATTTCTATAACCTTAACATTTTAATTCAGAAAAAGGTCCCCTTGTCTTAAATTTCTAATGACATCAAAATCAATCCATTTGGTTCAAAAATCTGAAAGTATTGCCCTAAACATTTTCTGACTATTCTTATATTGAAATAGTACACTATACTTAACTTCCATCCAGAAATTGAAAGTCTTAGACACTAAATTAAATGTCAATTTCTCCTTACAATTTGTATCTCCATGTCTTTATTTTACCAAAAAATAGAAATCATCTCATTTGGAGCTCTACCGATCTAGAAATCATCAAAATGTCGAATTATGTTCTATAAAACATACCATTCATACTCTTCCAATCGATACCCTTACTTTGATCCGAGTAATCTTTTTCGAATCAATACCTCACAGAGATGTAAAAAGAAATGTGTTATGAGTCTATTGGTCCAAGATTCAATTCAATTGAAGGTGGGATAACAAGGTTATGGCAAGAAGAATCAAGCATGATTTTGCCCTCAATCATATTAAACCTATCTTGGGACAATTTGCATCACCTTCACTAAAAGTGTCGGATCAAGGTCATTCTTAGATGGTTGGAAAGAAGACTTCGATATCTACAACTTTTATGAAGACCTCAAAGACAAATTCTATCCTATGAATAGTCACAAATAGAAAAGACGATAAGGTTAGACGAAAAATCAGATGAATAGAAAATTCAGACAAATTAGGAAAGTTGCGATAACTTTCCCTATAGATATCGGATTAAGGTGTTCTTTGGATGGTTTGAAAGAGGAGTTCAAGATCTACAATATGAAGATCTTGAAGACAGATGCTATCTTCTAGAAGGACAAAATTGGACCAGATGACAGGATCAGACGAATTGTGCACAGAAGAAGTTTTGGTCAAACATAGAAGATAGCAGAAAGTCAAATATAGACAATACGACATCATCAAAAATGATATGATGTCATCACAGACGATATGATGTCATCACAAACGATTCGTCTTTGCAGACGATATGACGTCATCACAGACGATATACTCCTGATAATCTCCACTTATAGGGATCATAACTTTTGACTCTAATGTCCAAAATTCTCATACTATATACCGTTGGAAAGATAAAAGAAATAAATACAACTTTGTAGGAGATAACTTTGTCTAAATCCATATATATCAATCCAGAATTTCCTCCTAAAGTCAAAACATAAACTTTACATTCATCCACCAATGTACTACACCCACTTCTCAACTTCATGACAAATTTTGAGATTCTGAAGGCAGAATTTGAATTTGATCTCTTCATAAGAAATGTATCCATATGTCTATATTTTAATCCAAATTAAGAATCATCTAGTTCTAATAACTAGGGAAAAGTTGTGGCTAAAAGACTGAAGCATATTTAGTGAACATTTTTCAGATCAAATACCCATTTTGTTTCAAAATCTTTCATTAACACAACTTATACCAAAATCACAGTTTTCTACTTCATTTACTTCTCATTCTCAACTCCATTTCAAATCAATATCATCCATAACGAAATTATAGTCCATGATTAATCATAAACACTAATAACATAACATACACATATATACATATCCTTCATCAACTTACTATACAAATTCAACTTCATTTTTGCTTTCATTTCACTTATAATTTTCACCTTAATTCTTCTCATTTCATAATCTCTTATCCACCAAAACACCAAAGCAAAACATGAACCTATCCACATTCCTCATTCACTAATTTACTCTTGTCTATCATTTCTAATTCAAAATTTTTCATTTATTAGTTATTTACTCATGACTAATCGCCAAAAATTTCTTATTTAATAGTTCTAACTTTTAAGAAAAGTTCGGGGTCCAACACATATATTTTTCCAAGATGTGTGAAAATGGATAAGTTACCATCAACATCACTCGTTTCTCCCGATTATTGTTAGGAGAAACTTTTCTTTCTT
This sequence comes from Erythroxylum oxycarpum, assembly GCA_025629785.1. Taxonomy (NCBI): domain Eukaryota; kingdom Viridiplantae; phylum Streptophyta; class Magnoliopsida; order Malpighiales; family Erythroxylaceae; genus Erythroxylum; species Erythroxylum oxycarpum. The sequence goes on from JAOTAZ010000006.1 coordinate 18,076,954, forward strand.
TTGTATGCACATGTGGCTCAAAATAATGTGAGCAAAATGTACTTGCTTCCTCCACTAAATAAGCATTACATATCAATCCTTCAACTCTAGCCTTATTTTTGACATTTTTCTTCAAGTGATGCAAATACCTATATTACAAATAGGGTTATTATAGTTATATGATTAAAAATTACTGTAACTTTTATTTAAATATTAACTATAATTACCTCTCAAACGGATGCTTCCATCAATAATGAACTAGACCAGCAAGTTTAGCCTTGTGTTCTAAATGTACGAATAGATGCTCCATACAGACAAAGAAGATTAGAGGGAAAATCCCTTCTAATTTGCACAAGATAACTGAAATTTCCCTTGCTAGTTTTTCCATTTTAGCCAACTTTATTTCAGACGATGTTAAGCTTTTGAAAACAAACTTAATTATGTTATAGCTTCCCTAACCTTATTCGGTAACAACTCCCGAAATTTAATTGGAATTAGCTTTTGTATAACCATATTAAAATCATAACTTTTCATCATAAATAATTTGTACTTCCTCATGTCTACACACCTTGTCAAGTTCAAAACATAACCATTATGAAACTTTAGGCTTTTTAACCATTCACACAAACTTTCGTTTTCTTTTTATCTAAAGTGTAACATGATTTTAGATATTTACCAGTTTTAAGATCTTTATCTAATCATTCCCTCTATAAAAAGGTTCCAAATCAGCTCGTGATTTTGCATTGTCCTTCGTCCTCCCTTCAGTGTTCATTATGGTGTTAAACGAATTGTCAAAAACATTTTTTCAACATGCATCACTTATAGATCATAACATACCACTAACTTCTTCAACTTCAAGTTCTATAACTTTCAGCACCCTAATTCATCAATCTCCTGCAATATCTCTTCACCAGCTTTGTGAGGGGGAGCAGGTGTTTGTACCATCCTATTCTCAATGAAATTTTGTTTATTACGTATATATGGATGATCTGGAGGAAGAAATTTTCTGTGGTTGTCAAATCAATATCTTTTGGCCTTATTAGGAAGATAAAATGCATCAGAATCATTGTCGTAGTAAGGACAAACCAATTTCCTTACTATGCTCCATCTAGACAACATAGCATACATACGCAGGGAAATCACCAATAGTCCACATTAAAGCTATTCTTAACAAAAAATTTTGATTTAGAGACACATCATATGTCTCTATACCAAAATCCCAAAGATGATGCAATTCAAATACCAATGATTGTAAAAATACATTAATTTTATGCTTTAGATTTGTATGCCCTGGCATAATCACTGCCAAGAACATATAAGCCTCATTCATACTCATCCATTAAGGCAAATTATAAGGAGTAATTATGATTCACCATGATGAATATTATTGATCGGATTGACCAAAAGGTTGGAATTCATTTGTCGATAATCCCAACTTAACATTTCTACTTTTAGCTATAAACTCATGATGGTTATTATTGAAATGCTTCCAATGCGAGTGCATCCAATGGACGGTTCACTATTCCATCTTTCTGTTCATCTTCATTATGCTATCACATGTAAGATGCAGTAATATCAGAGGCATAGAGTCTTTAAAGTCTTAGAGTTAGCGGCAAATAATACATCTACTTCCAAGGCACTAATTTCTATTTCATAGTACAATTTCTAGATTTGAACCTAGATTGACCACAAAATTTGCACTCTTGTAATTCCACATCATCTTCCCAAAACAACAAACAACATAATTTACAATAATCAATTTTTTCAACTAGCAATCCAAGACCCCCTAATAAGTTTCTTTATATTGTAAAAATTATCAACCATTAGATGATCAGGAGCCAATGGTTCATTACACCAAGCAAGAATTTTATAAAAACTTTGATCAGAAATATACCCTTCAGACTTTATGTAACATCCCGGTACCAGTGGGAAGGGTAAAATAGAAAATATGGGTGTTTATTGAGAGATGAGAAATGCATTTGCATGTTAATGCATTATGTGGCATACATATATTCTGAAAAATGAATTTATTGCACATGAAATTTTTGTACATGCATTCATTGACATTCCCGGTATAATTGGTCATTAATGTGATTTTTTTGAGATTTTTGGGTTATTGGTATTAAAAATTTATTTGGAAAGTGAAATTAGTAATTTAGTAATTTTGGAGAATTTTAGGAAATTTTTCGGGGTAAATTCTGGACTAGGAAAAATGCCAAGTGGCAGATCAACTGATTACCGGTAGTAGAATTTATTGTCAAATATTGGAATTTTGGATGTATGGCTTTAGAATTATTGACAAGTGTTATTTATTGGAACTTGAGCTTGAAATTGATTAGTTTATGAAGGAAAATAAGGATTAATGCTCAAAGATTGACATGTGGCCATCCAAGTGGCAAATTCTTAGCCATATATATATATATACCTTTAGGTTAATTGAATTGAAGGTCTCTTCTTGCTCATTTTCGATACTCCCTCTTAAAAAGCTTTAGAAGTGATTTTGGTGATTTTGTTTTCCCTCATTTCGTGGCTTTATTCCTTCTTCTTCTTCTTGAGCTTTGATCACTTGAAGCCTAGCTATCATCTCTTTCTTCTTCTCTTATCTTTTGCTCTCTTCCTTGCTTACCATAAAAACCTATCTCTCTACCCCCCCCTTTGGAGATGATGATCGTTGGTTGATGGTTGAAGATAGGTCTTGGTAGTTTTCTTGAAGAATTTGAAGGTTAAGTGGCTTGATCAAGTAAGTTTTTTGTTATATGTTATAGATATGGTAAAATTGAAACTAGCATGATGAGGATGTGATGATTTAGTTTTGCTTGTGAAAGGTTTGTGTATGTGTCTTAATTGATGCTCATAGATGTTCATGGTTGTGTTTTGAGTATATATGTTGAGCTTAATTCATGGAAATGTATAGAGAGAGAGTTAGAAGTTTGAATGATGTGATTGGATGAGTATATATGTATATGCCCTATTTTTTATTGTGATCATTTATGGCTTATGAATTGTTTATGAGGGATATCTTGAATTGAATTAAGTAGTGAATGATGGGAGAAGGAAAGGGAGGTGATGCTCTAAGTATAAGAAAGTATAGATGAGTTAGATGCGAGGATGAATGGTTGAAAAATCTGGAAATTTGCAACAACTTGATCTTTGAGTGTGATCCAATTGCATAAGCATAATTGCTTCTATAGCTGTCCAAATGAGTTGAGTTTTGGGTTTAAATGAAACTAGAGACAATTGGCTACAATTTTTATGAAGGTATTGATTGTGAATTTAGTCTTGAAGAGTCCCAAATGTTGCCATGAAGTTAGGAAATTGAGTGTTGGAATTATTGTGAATAAATATATATGATTGTGTTTCATCTTAAGTGTTTTTGTTTTGATAGGAAATATGCATTGAGTGTGGATGTTTTGAGCTAATCTTGAGGGGTATATGAAGTATTCTTGAACTTGGAAAGAATGGATGTGGAATGTAATGATTGAGACATAGGAATGAGTTATGTTAGGAAGAAAGGATATAGAGTTTAGGAATGATGAGATGAAGGTGGAAATGATGAATGAAAGGAGTTGGGAATTGAGTGTTTAATGTAATCTAATTGATGCTTGTGTTATTATGAAGTGGTTTGATGTTAGAAGAGATGAATTTGAGAAGATTATAGGTTGATATGATGATTGAATGAAGGTAGGAATCTTGGAAGAGGCTAAAAAGAGGGTATATGTGACATATGTCCATTAAACGGACAAGGGAGTCCGTTAATAGACCTTCTCGGGTGTAAAAATACCCTTAGGATAGTGTATGTCCGTTTCCGTTTAACAAACCTTCTCGGGTGAATTGGGACACTTTGGTCGATTCATGTCCGTTAAACGGACATTCTCGGGTCAGTTACTGTTCATCATGTTTTTGACCAGTTAAGAGGCCGAATCTCGCTTTGAGGCCTCTAATACGAGTTGTAGATCTCAAAGTCTTCTTTCCAATGGCATATAAACAAAAGGAATCCGACTTTTTTAGAGAAAGTTATGGCATTCGCGCCAAAATAGGTTCAATTGGAAATCAATCATAAACTTGGTTGCTTCTTTTGACCATAACTCCTTCTCTAGAGCTCTAAATGACATGATTCTTGTGGCAATGGATTTATAACACATTTTCCTATATCTCCACCAAAATTTATATTAATTGGAGTTGAAGTGAAAGAGATTGATCAAAAATAAGTGTGAAAGTCTATTGGAACATTGTCAATGGGAGTAGTTTTACTGAACAGAGTTCAATGTTTTGCTTATATCTAGAGTTAGAGGTTTCCAAATGAGATGATTATTTCTTTGTAGTAAAGTTAATATATAAGGCTACAAATCATATGAAGAAGTTCAATTATGATTCAATCCCTAAGATGTTCAAATTCTAGATGGAATCGGGTTTAGTACACTTTAAACCGATCATCAATGTTTGAGGTATATCTCCCAATCTACTAAACCAAATTGAGTGATTTTGGTGCTTATGGAATCATAAGACATAGAGGAACACATTTCTAGAAAGGAGTATGATCAAATTATTTCTTCTTCACTCTCTAATTTAGTGTGATTCATTAAAAACCCGAAAGTGTGATTTAGCAAAAGATGAGTTTTGTTTTGAAAATGACTTTGCAATGAAAGTGATGGAATGATACCCGGGATTGTCATGCATGTATTATACATCTTTCTTTTCATTCATGTGCATTATTAAACATCGATGCTTGTGCAAATTGTGATTATATGTATGTTATTCGTTATAGAGGAGCAACTGGAACGTCAACCCACAGATGTTGCCGGACCTTCCAGGCACTAGCTTTGGGAGCATTTGGTGAGTAACCTAGACGGTTCGTCTTAATTATCGTGTGCTATAATGAATGAATGAATGTGTTTGTTTGTGGATTCCGGACAGGAGGTCCGATGACTGTGTACTGGAAATTGTGTTATTGAAGTGCTGCTTGAATGTGAACATGGGACCTATGTGTTTTATAATGTACCAAATTGTATTACATGCATTCCATTCATGAATGCATAATCAGATAATGGCAGTTGGACCTGAGTAGCCACCGCTAGAGCTTAAAGCTTAACGAATGAAGCCGAGCTTCGAGCTCGATGTAATTCAAATCCATTGACTCAACGATTAATGAGCCCGATATCCAAATGGATACGGGACAGTTCAGGCACTCGATCACAACAACGTAATAATTGAAAAAAGGGTCTCATAAGCATTTCATATGCATTGTATTAAGTGTGTTTGCAGTGTGTTTAATGGATTGCAATACTAATGGCCTAGATATACATGAAACTGTGATATTTTTTAATAGTGCAAAATTGTGAAATAATTGGTATATGAATTACTGTGTTGTTTGCTTTGAGTGAACCATCGATGATGGTTACCTCACCAAGTTCGCAAAACTCATCAAAATTGCAACGTTGTCTTTTTAGGATCGATAGACGACTCTACCTTTTGAGTGGCTCCATTACCGTGTAGATTTTGTTTGAAGTGAAGCCATGGTGCAAAGGTCGGTCAGCTGGGATATTTGGATGACATAGCTAGATTTTTTCATATTTTCCTCATCCATGTAGTTCTTTTGGACTAGACTTTGTAGCTGTACATGTATTAAGGAGTGAAAAGCACTGTAAACCTTTGATTTTGTGAAATGGAATTGAGGAAAAAGTTGGTTTCAAAATATTGTGGATTTTCTATTGATGCTTTAGAAGCAAATTTTAATACGGTGCCATGTAAAATGAATAAAAAGATAGAACGTAGCTCGCCTTTATCGTAGCATATGTACCGAAATGACCTCCGGGCGTCCCGGTGCATACTCTGCGGTAAAGGGTTGTTACAGTTAGTTTGTTAATTATTTATGTTTTAAGTGTTTTACAGGTTAATACAAGTCTTTAAGCTTAAATATTATGTTTTTTAGGTACTTTGACGTGTTTGCTAATGTTTCAGGCTCAACATCAAAGAACGGAGAAGTTTCGGAGACATTTGGGCCAAAATAATAACCCACAATTGTGACATGTTAGGTTACAATCATGATAAAAACACCAGAGTTGGCCTACGATCGTGGCTTGTATGCCACGATCATGATAGAAGCACAAGGAACGGCCCACGATCATGGCCTTCATGTGACGTTCGTGACAAAAGGCTCAGATACGGCCTACACTTATGGTTTGCTTCGAGCAGACACACAGCCACTCAAGAATGTTAAATTTATAGGGATATTTTGGACCTTTCTCACCCCAGAAAAACCCTAGCGCTGCTTAGCACTCAAAAGGATATTTAAAGAACAAGAAAAGAGGTAGAAAGAGGTTTTTTCATCAACCACCTTGATAAACCCTAGAGAGAAATCATCGAGAGATAGTGGAAGAGAAAAAGGAAAAGAGAAAAGGAGAAGAAGCAGACTCGAAGTACTTCCTGGATCAGGAGTTTCCCAACATTGTTGCCTCCCATCATCTATTTAGATTTTATTTCCTATTTAATTTCAGTTTATTATTGTATATAATTAGATTGATCAGTTGATGATAGGATCTAGAATGTTGAGGATGTTTTAAACTCACCTTTGGAATTTTATTCTTGAATTATGAAAATTTGATTGTTTATGTGTTTATTAGGTTTGTTATGGTTTGATTATGCTATTACATAATTCCATAATAAACTGAGAGGGTGAATCGAATAAAAAATGATTAAATTGGACTAACGAGAGTTAGGTGATTTAATAGAACAAGAATTGAATCAGATCGAGAAATTGTGCGAAGAGAGATCCTGCATAAGTTTCCAATAGTTTATTAGAGAACTTCATAAACAATTAGGAATTTGGATAGGTTATGAATTGAGATATTACAACTTCCATAATTTAATTAGGGTTAATAATTATAACTCAAGAGATAGAGTAATAAACCCTAGGATAGTCTAGAACCAACAATCCAATAATTCATAATCAGTTAGGTTAGCATTAACGATAGGTAAAATTCCCTTTCTCTCAATTTGTAATTTCTTTCGGTTGATTATTAGGTATGTTGCAATTGTTTAGTAGTTAGTATTTCATATTTGATTCTTAATTTGATTGATTGAATTAAGTTCTCATATTAGTTTTGTTGCATCTTGGATTTCTGTTATTCTTTTTAGCCTTAGATTTTAGAATTAAATTAGCTACCTAATCGTGGGATCGACAACTTTGGTAATACGCTAACGAACTATACGCTTGCGGATTATCAAAGGTTAATAATTAAAAGTTACACATAACCAACCACTTGATCATTAAACAACACATTATACTCAATGTGGAAACTAAAACAATACAAATAAAGAGAAATAACAATAAATAAAAAACAAGAGCAAGAATACTTCATACCATAAAGATTCATCAATTCAACTCCCTACAAAATAAAAATAACAAAACACCATCAAAATAAAATAAAATTAATAATAAAATATATCCTAATTCTTAGGTTGCCTCCCAAATAGTGCTTCTTTAATGTCACTAACTTGACGTACCCTCCATATCTACCATCAACCTAGGTATATGATGAGTGACTTGCTTTCACCTATTTCACCCCATGGCAATTTAGTAGCCTATAAATAAGCCAAAAATTGCAAGATAATAAGGACATAATTGATCAAATTAAGAAATCCAAGTAAGTTTAGTAATGCCCTTTTCTATAATAGACTATTCATAAAATAGGGAATGATGAAACTACTTGAATCATCAATTGAATCTAACAGTTTGTCATATAAGAAGGTGAACTGCTCTTCTTCTTCCACAATCACCCTTGTCCCTTTCTCTTCTTTCACTTCTTGAATAGAGACTTCCTTATCTTCCTCAACCTCTATTTCCTCTGTCCTTTGTTCTTCTTTCTCTGCTTGAACAACAACTTCATTTATCAATTTGACCTTTGTCTCCTTATCAGCTTGAGGCATTAATAGGCTCCAAGAATTTGTTATATTTGGCTTAGTGTATTTAATCGAAGAAAAACTTTCTTTGAATACACAGTGGCTAGCTTCACTGTCAGAAAGACCTTCTATTAAAGATTCAGATGAAGCATAAATGTTCAATACATTAGCGTAAGAGTTGGTCCACTATAAATTACCAATATGCTTATATGGTATATTCTAAGTCCAGTTTTGCAAGTAATATGGATGTTCCCATATATAATCCGGTTCTTCACATTGATAATTGTAGTTATTACCCCCTCCCCCATAAATGTCACCACACAAGATGGATGTCGGTTGTGATTCTGTGTTACTTGGAAGACTTCCTTCGTTCCTTGTTAACAATGCATTGGAAGATACTCAACTTGAACCTCTAAGTTATGAATGGAAGAGGAGAGGTTCTTCATTAGTTAATCAAATCTGGCTTCAATCCTCCTCTGACTTTCATTTAGACCATCGTTGGAGCTCAACTTGTATATTAACTTGTCCAACTTTGACTCAAAGGATCCAAGCCTATTCTATTAGAAACTTTTGAACCTTATGTTTTCATCATATGATCCCTGACATTATTAATCTATGAATAATTTGGGTGGTACTGCCACTCAAGACTATATGTGTTATAAGAACTTCTATCTATGTTGTAATGCCTTCACTAGGTTGGAAACTAAAGTTTACAAGTAGCTTAGTTTAAGGTTCTGTTTTTTCTTTTTTACTCTTGTGTTCAGGCATCTACACTCACACAAGCAATGTATTACAGTGCTTAAATCAAAGGAATTCAAATGGCATGAGATGTTAAATCAGCCCCTGATAACAACGTAAAAAGTTGTTTATAAATTTTATATAGAAAACTTTCAATATTACAAGTATATGAATCGTAACTTGTCGTACAAAAGGTATCATTCTCACAAGGACTAATTAGACACTTAATAACTTGAATAAAACTTTGTTTAATATACTAAAAGATTGATTCATTTAAAATAAATTATTGGAATTGAAATAAATAAATAATAAAATGAAACAATTGAATAATTGAGTTATTAATAATATTAAAGTTATTAAAAACTGGAAACTGGAAACTTAGGAGTTATTTTATCCTTGTTTTGTATTTTTTTTTATCTTGTTAATTAAATTATGCTTGATCCTAGATATCTTAAGATTTTGATTATCCTCTCTCAAGATCTAATCAAGTAATTTGAATTAAAATAGACAATAATAGAATTACAATGTCTTGATTCATAAGACTACTCCTAATTAGTCAATTGGATTTGAAGCAATCGTGAGGATAATTAATTAACAATTAAAATCTCTCTTCAATTGTTCATTAATCTGATAATTGGAGATCTATTAAGCTGCCAACTCTCTTTGTGCATCTTAACATATGTAACTTGATTCACTCTCTTGATTTATTACCAAGTATAAGCGTAATAATTATCATAAAGCATTCATAGATGTATTGAATTCAATAAGAATAAAGTTTAACAAAATAGATAAGAACAATCCCTAATATGGATTTCAAAACTCATAATCATGTTTAACATTATAATAATTCAAACAAGCATCCAATATAATGAAATAAATAAAGAGAAAAGAAAGAAAAACAAGTTTGTGTCTTGATTTGGAAATTTGGAGATTTTGAAGCATCTCTTGATGTCTCCTTTTGATCTTCTTTTAATTAGATGGTTGCTACCTTTTTTGGTGTTTTTATTTTCCTTAAATACTTCTTTAGGCTTCTAAGGTTATTTCTAGGGGTTTTCCTCTTAATTTGGTTCTAAAAATATCACTGCAATGTCAAAAATACAAAAAAAAACTTGCAAGCTAGAAAAGCTAAAATTTGATGGAATTTGCTCTCAATCCCCATGATCGTGGCCTACTTCTATGCTTCTAATTCTTCTCTTTTCTTCAATTTCTTGTTTTCATTCACTTATAAATACATCAAACACCCCTTGAAACCTAAAATTAAGATTAAATTCAAATTCTTGCTCTAAACCACTCAAACAATTAAAACACATAAAAACACTAACCAAAACACAATACTAAGTCCTAAACATATGATTATCATCTAAGAAAACACTTAAAAACATACTTAAACACGTAAAAACAAAATATAATCTATAGTTATCAGCAAAGAGCTTGAAAAAACAATTCCAAAGTTGGAATTTACTTATTTGAAATATTTAGGGAATCTATTTACATGGAGTAACAAGCAAATGTGCAGATCCTTTATTAGGAAAAAAATAGATAGAATTCTGGTTAAATAGAAAACATACTATAATCTACACCTATCTTTCATAATAAACCTTCCTTTGAAAGCTAACCAAAGGCTAAAGAAGGCTTTAGGCAAGTTGGACTTACTCCACACCAATTCTGATCAGGTAACTAATGTATTAGGCTCTATAAAGATATCACTGCATGTTTTGTTAGTGAATTGACTTAAGTTATTACTCAAAATCTAAACATTATATTAGCAACAAACGGAAGGAGATGTAAGGAGCCTAAAGGTGCTAATAGCCATATAAAAGTTAGGAGTCTTCACCATTTCCAATTTTAAACTTGATTTTAGTAGCTAGCGTAACCCTTAGTTTAAGCATATGTTCTGGTGTCCAAGACATACTTAAGTCACTAGCCAATTTCAAATGACTAAGGTCTTTTATCAATTGGATGTCTACCCATTTTATCCACAATAAATCTTAATCTATTAATAATTTCCATATTATTTTTGCAAGGAGGACCTTCTTCATGATTCTAGTTGCTTTCAACCTTGATCTACCTTGACTCTTAGGCACACTTCCATCTACTTCATTTTTTCCTTGGAGAAGTTCCACACTTTTCCACTCCATAAATAGTTCTTTAGGGGTCTTTTAATTTCTTTAGGCTATATTTGGTTGGGTGATTAATAATGGAATGTAATGTATAATTATTCCATCATTTGGGGTGAGGGTTTATAATGGAATGAGATGGAAGAGGAGGGTTTCACATTACATCTCATTCTATCCTAAACAGTAAAAATGAGTTACCTCCGATTTGAGAGTTTAGGATGGAATGTAAAATGATAAATATGTACTATCTAATATATCCTCAATAATTTTTCATAATACCAATTATGCCTTACCTTATCCCAATAACTAGCAAGACAATACATCTATTATTTGTGTTATGGCCAGGTGACCACTATTCAGTGTTTGTCCTTTCTTTGTCTCATCGCCAAGTTCATGAAAATGGAATCTATGTAAGTTACATTTCCATGGAACCAAGTTTCTACCTTTTGGACATTTCCATTTAAACCCACAAAAATTCTAGTCATTTAATAATTATTTCATCATCATATTCGTGAGACTTTTGACACATAGGAACTTGGCTATTTTAAACAAACAATACATGACCAGGTGACCACTGTTCATTGTTCATTTTACTTGGAAGCTTGTCTACATCGTTCGTCCCATGTTCTTCCACATTTAATTTCTTCTGTAAGTACATGTAATGTTTTGTTTCAATGGCAAGGAGAATATGTTTTGTTTTATCAAGGGTAGAATAGTCATTCATTATTATTATACATACATTACATTTCATTCCATCCATCTTCCAAACAACATTTCACTATATTACAATATGAATCATTCCATCCCTCCCAAATAACAATTTTCTAATATTACATTCCATTCCATTATAAATCATTTCATTCCATTAAAAACCTTACGTCCAACCAAACATAGCCTTAGTAACTTTGTAAGAAAGAAAAAGACGACTGCTCCAATAAATTTGCAAGTTGCCTAGGACTACCTTTGTCAATAGCAATCTTCTTGCAAAGAAAAGAAACTTGTTGCAGCAAAAACTAATTTTTCTATTGATAACATTAAAAAAAAAGGATTGACAATATTGGTAAGTTAGTATAGAATTCACAATAGGTATCCCCGGATATCTAAAAATGGATTATATGCTTTAAATTCCTAAATTTTAAGTGACCTTTTTATTGAATTTCACTAGACCAATAGAAGCTATTAGGTTGCTTTTCTCCTTGTTAATTGTAAGCCCTAAAATTTTTTAGAATATGTCAAGAGAGCTAAGTAGTAAATTAATTGAGGCATAATGAGCTATGCAAAATAAAAGAAAATCATTTGCAAATGTGAGGTTGAATAGGTGAAGTTTCCTACATTTGTAATGGAATTGTAAGTTCTTAAATTAATGATGTTGCTCTTAATGATTCTTGGGAGTGTCTCCATATAAAGACTAACTAATTATGGGGAGACTGGGTCTTCCCTGCTTCAATATTTTAGCTTCATTATAGCCTTTGTTAAGTCACTATTTATGAGAATGTTGAAGGATATAGTTGTTACATATTGTTGAATCCAGTTTGAGGACATAAGTGGGAGGCCAAAAGCTTCAAGAATCTAAAATAAAAATCCTCATTCAAGTGAAGCAAAAGATTTATTAAATTCTATTTTTACAACATAGATTTTAATCTTGGCATCACTAAGTTAATTCTTGAAGAGATCCTAAGCTATTAAAATATTGTCACTAATGCTTCATCCTTTGATAAATGCTCCTTAACAAGGACCTATTATGGATTGTAGAATGGTTTAAAGCCTTAATGATAACATCTTGAACATAATTTTGTAAATCACATTGTAGCATGCAATTGGGCTATAATTTTGGAGAATTAAAAGGTTTTTCAGTTTTTGGGATGAGGCAAATGAAGGTTCTATTGTACTCATTTAACTTTCCTAAAGAAAAGATTTGTAGGATAGTCTTAGTGACCATATCCTCCTCTGTGCTCCATTTATAAAAAAAAATACAGAGGGAAGCCCTCAAATCCAAGGGCTTTATTAGCCTCCAAGTTGAAGAGGCATCTTTAACATATTGCCTTTGGAAAGGAGCAATCAAAAGTAATGCTTATCATGATTAACTTAGGGATGAAGTCTTTAGTGCTCATAGTAGGTGTTGTAAGAGTTTTGGATTTACCACAGGTTTCGGAGAAGCAATCGAAAGCTACCTCTTTCAAGTCTTCATGACTAAATTTTGGAGTACCTTCTTTATCTTTAAGGGGGCAAATTTTTTTTCCTAACGATGATGGTATTATGAAAGAATTTAGAGTTCTAATCTCCTTATTGAAATCAATGGACCCTTGATCTCTGCCTTAATACAGAATTTTGATTGTTAAAATCTGTCACATATCCATTAAAAGCTATTTGTTCTTCCATTATTAGTAGTTTGTCTCATGATTTGGTTGCTAAGTGATTTTATGAAACAATGTGCTTTCTCTAGTCTCCTTAATTGCCTCAATTATGTCCCTTCTTACTTTTACTTTGAGCTTCGTAAGTTCATTCTTGATAGCTTTAAGCTTAAAGCTACATTTGAAGGACTTATAACCCATCACATGGCTTTCTATGTCCCCAGGCACTGTAGTAATGTAATCCATGTAATGGACTAAGTAATTGTTAAATCTAAATAGGGATATTCTAATAGAGCCAAGAGTATCTAGTGATACTTTAATTAATGAGTGATCTAACATCATAGGGGAAGAAAATTACAAATGTTGTTTGGAAAGTAGGAGAACTAGTTTACATTGACAAGAACTTCATCCAGCTTTGTTTCTTATCATTAAGCTCCCCCTTGCTTATTACACTAGTTAAATTGATGTACATATCTCAAGTCTTCCAAACCAAGGAGACAATTTTTGAAGTTATATATTTGGGGAATTTTTGAAGCATCAACCTCATATGAGTCAAGCACATTGTTGACATCTCCTACAATAATCCAAGGTTGTTGCTTGGATATGGCTAATTCTTGAATATCCTTCCATAAGGGGTGCCTTTGAGGAGCCAATTTGTAAGTATACAAAAAATTAACTTCTGCAAAGCTATTAGTTTGCAAAAGTGTAGATAAAATGTGGAGAAAATGATTAAAAATTTGACTATTATCAACCCTTATGAAGAAGGGATCAAAAGGTACAACGAATGTCATTTTAGTAACATTGGTAGTTAAAAGAGGAGATTCTCTCACGATGGAACTACATACAGAACTCTGTAACAACATGAAGTATCCAAAACATGAAACAATGCTTTGATAGATATTGTATGATCTATGATTAATAATACAAACCTCCTTGCTTTTTTCAAATTATGCCCTTGAAACTATTGTTTACCTTCTAAATAATATTCCGTATAAATTGATCGGTAAGATTTCATAAAAGATATGTACCAATTGTACACCTAAATTATTATACTTAAATTTCGGGAACGTGATGCATATGTGTTTGCAATACTTGAAAATTTTCAAGTTAAATCAATTAAATACAAATTTGTTAAATATACACAAAAATGTCTAGGATGTCAATTTTACCATCTTCTTAAGAAAAAGATGTTTGTCTAAATACATATTACGTTAATAGAAAAAAAATTTCATTCTCTAAGAAACTAAAGGAAACTTAAAAAAGTTCAAGACCCACAAATTCATTTTGTATATATATAATATATACTATACATATACTAAGGACGAGTTCATGATGACCACGCATTCTATCCTCTCCATCCATTTCATCGACGGTCCCGAGACTCTCGAAAGCAGAGACTCTTGGCATCCCCTAAAAGTTTTTCTTCATTAGTATTACGGTTCTCACATTTCTCTCGACATTCACCCCCTTCCCATCTCGTTCACCGACCCATTCTCGTTCACCTCCTTCCCATCTCATTCACCTTCTCACGGTTCTCTTCCTCTTCCTCATTAGTAGAGCTCGACTCGTTCACCGACCCATTCTCTTCCTCTTTCTTCTTCTGATTTTCTGATCTCTTATCAGATCTGCCAAACATTTTCCTAATTTTTCCTTTTTTTATTTCATCGGTCTCTACGATACTCCGTCCTCCGGCATCTTGGCTCCTCAACTCCACGCTCGCCTCTGCCAAGTTATCACCGACCCATTCTCTTTCTCTCTCTTCTTCTGATTTTCTGATCTCTTCTCTATCAGCTTATTTACAAAATCCCTAATTTTTTCTGCTTCGTATTCCTGTTGCTTTAGATCTGATAAAAACCTTTTTCTTCTTCTTTTTGATCTGTTTTCTTTTT
>JAOTAZ010000006.1:18102012-18115430 GCA_025629785.1 Erythroxylum oxycarpum
AAGTTCCCTAAAATAAGCTTACTTCCTAATATCATGCCACAAAATATTCTCACAATATTACAATATCTCAATAATTGGACTTGACCATTCAATAAGTTAACCATTGTTTCCTTATCATCTCCTTTGTTAATCAATGCTGCAAAAAATGTGTTATACTTTTGTATTTCGTTTAATTCCTCTTTTAGTGACTTTAGTACATTTTTGTTGCCAGGAATTAGAAGAGAGGTGGTTGAAAGTGAGCACCTTCCCCTTTTTACCACTAGTCTTGGTCATTTGGAGCCAACAAAGAAACCTTCGGAGAAAGCAGTTTCTTAATCCACATGGTTAATGGTTTAGGAGTGAGATTTCTCTCTTTGTCGGATGACGATGATAAATTTAGATTTTCTTTCAACTTTTCAAGCCTAAATCCACTTTTTCTCCAATTGAAAAGGGATTAACACCATTCATATTGGACTTAGTTAGAAAGGTAGGTGTGCGGCATATCCACTTCTTGCGAATTTTGTAGAGTGAGTAGCTTTATAGATCTCATTCCTCATGTTTACCTGTGCCCCTGAGCTTTACTCTATAAGCAGATCGAATAAAATACTTTTTCAAATGAACTCTTTATTATAAAAGGATTTCAAAATTTCAACCAACTATTGTTAAGATATCTAATCATTCTCCCTCTACTTTTATTACTACCTCTCACCCAGTTACTCCTATTAAGCTTCACTCACTTATGCCCTAAACCCTCCTCAATTTTTCAACTCCTCTTTTAGAGAACAAAACTCTCTTTATTGGCTACAATTAGCTTGCCATTTTGATTGCAAAATCTACCTGCTGCCAAGTACCTATTACAAATTGATAAGCTCAAATTATCCATCCTTTAAAGGCTTATAGTATCATCACAGTTTCTCCTTTAGTAGAAGTCTAAAATCTAGTGCTTTTAGGTGGTCAAATTCCATCGTTTGTTTCTTTGTTTCATATATCTTGTTATAAATGCTTGGACTCAAAATGAGTGGAAGAAAATGAGATTATAAGAATTATTAATCAAAGAAAAAGGACTATTCATCTTAAAGTCTGACTCAAAAACTTATATCTGAAGAATTCTTTAACTTGGTCCTCTCAGGATATAAATGATAAACCTATCTTCTTAAAAAAAATAGAGATATGGTCTGCATATGGAAAAACTAAAGATGAAGCACATTTCATGTTGGATCAATATGCAAAATGCACCTCTAAAATATTCCTCAACAATCAGGTTAAGTTATTTAATAGGTTTTATAGGGAAATTCATCTACATGGATGAAGTTACGTTATTGCTGGAGAGAATTGGATATGTAAGAGAATGTGTGGAGACTAAGATGGATTTAGAGTTACCTAGTATTGAGAGGTTGAAGGACCTAGAGACTCCACACTGATAAAGAATCGTTATTGGTGTAATAGATTCATGCACATTACTTAGAAGGCAGGAGCTTCTAGAAAATTAAAACTACGTCTGAGTCTTTTTAGACTACGACTCAACTATTAAAGTTAAAGGGACTACTTATATAAATTGTGAATGTGAATACCACATGGCTATGGGATGAAAATTGAAATGAGTTGGGATTTTTAAAAAAAAAATCCTTGAACTAAATAGTCTAAAGCATATGTTAACGAATAATGCTATGGTTAAGGAATTTTATGGAATGAATGGTACTGCAACATCATAAGTTTCTCTCTTATATTAGATAAGATACCTGAATATAATCAAAAAGAACCTGGAAGATTCTGTTATGTGGATGAGACATTCTTTAGGGGTTTCCACAAAGAAAACTTGTTAGATGATATTCATAGCACCTTCACCAAGTGTTACTTTGTTTAGGTTGGAATGGATCAAACATAGCCTTCTTAAGATCTGCTTTATACTATGGCTAGCTATCAAGAACACATTAACCACTATTGACAGGTTGAAGGGCTCTATTGACTTACCCCATCTATAAGTTATGTAGTCAAGATCCTGAGACCATTAGCCACTTAATCTTTAAATGTTATTATGATGTAGTCTTTTGAGTGAAAATTCAATAGATGTTGTAACCACCACTATCAAAAGCTTGAACGACAAGACATTATTCCATAGGCAAAATAACCTCATCATATGTGTAAGGGCGATTGCATAATTTTGAAAACTACTTTTGGGTGTAGAGTGTATGCAATATGGAGAGAAAATAATGCTAAGAGTTTCAAAGGCACAAATTAGTCTTCTAAAACTTAAGTCAAGTCACTATATTTTCAATAAGGGGAATAACTAAATCTTGTGTTTATTAAAAATAACCTCTACTAGTTAGGGGTAAGATTACACATTTTTTACCTCCTTAGATCTCGTATTCAGTGGGATTTCTACTGAGAAGTTCTTGTCGTAGTCGTAGTTAATTTTTTTATTATAGAAAAATTGTATATTGAGACTGAAATCTTGACAATAGTAACGTAATGATCATGATATGGAATATTTGACTCCTTAAGGAATTCATATTGCTCAAATTATGGAATGGTTAGGGCCATCCTACATAACTGATTTTGGCATGACTTATTTCCTTTTAGACATGGTTGAGTCTCTCTCTTGGCATGCCTATGTTTTCTCTAGTGACACGACTATGTCTCCCCTATGACACGACTATGTTTCCTTCTTAAAAAAACACTTACATGTGCTCTATTGACATGTATGTGTCTCCCTTTGACATAAATGAGTCTTATCATTAACACGCTCGTGTTGCCTTATAATATAAATGCATTACAACTTTAAAGAAACAAACTTGTTTCCTCTCTAGTTTAGGCTTTTCTAAATTTCTATTTAGAATTTTGTCTTTATGTATACTACAAACAATATTAATGCTTCCCCTGTAATGTAGTTAACTATGCCTTTTGTACTTTGTACTCACCTATTAGTGGCTTTTATTAATTCATTTTAATTTCTAAAATAATTAAAATGTCTTTGAAATCCAAACTTATTCTTAAAGTTCTTGTCCCACTAAAGGTGATATTAATTATGATTAAAGTTATCTTGCATTAAATTGTGATGCTTTTGTTTCAATAGCTTGATTTAACCATGAATTATTTAGAAATCATAATTAATATTAATTTATAACTAATCAATAGGACAAGTAGCATGCTTTCTTTATCTAATGGTGATCATTACTTACAAGTGGTCAATAAAAACCTTTTACAATTTTGTCAATAAAAATGACAATAAGGTTGCATTCATCAAACTCCATAACTACATCCTTCATAATTAATTATGGTTAAATTGATATACAAACTACATTAAGAATAATGATAAAACTTTGCAGTAGACTTGCCTCCATATTGGGGTAGACTTTTTTAAATAATAAAACTCTAGATGATATTAAAATATGACTTAATAACTAATAAGATATTATAATTAAGCTTAAATAGCCTAGATAAATATATAACACTCAAAGATTTCTTATGCCTAAAGAAACCTCATTTTGTTGGTCTAGTAGAAACCAAAAATAAGCTAGTTGACTGATGCTACACATATGACGACTTTACCTAGAATAATAAACAATATAAAAACTAGTTCTTATAAAAAAAACTTGATAGATGCATGGTGAATTATGCTTGAATGTCAAGCTCTTACCTTTGCTAACTTTGTTAATTACTTTACCTTGGGCCATACACCGATTGTAATTCAAACTAAGGATGCACATGGAAAACGTAAAATTTCTATGTAAATTCTTTAACTCGTTATTGAAGTATATAAGTTTCGGGGAGGCAATTATCAAAGGCCTAAGTTTTGAAGTGAGAGGCTCATAAGCTTACAACTGTATTCAAAAGCTAAAAGCCATCAAGTCAGAATTATTAACATTTAAAAGAATAATGTTGATCTAATGCTTTTGGAGAACAAAAGGCACTTAATTCATTTAATAATTACCAAGAGAAACTTGTCTTAAATCCTACTAATTCATCATTTAAAAAACATAATACTGCAGAGATGAGGAGGCATGTTTCTACATTCGAAAATTATAATTTATAGTTGATGAAAAAATCTAGAATCTTGTGGTAGCAAAGGGTGACAAGAACTCAAATTACTTATATAATGTTATATAAGCCAGAAGAAACAGAAACAAGATAGTTTGATTATGTAATTATAAAGGGAAGGAGATATATGAGAAGGAAAGTCGTAAGGAATTTGCTTATGAGCACTTAAAAATTTGTTAGGGACCTACAATAATGCATCACTTCTATCTGATAAACTTAGAAATGTACTTGTTGGCTCTTTCCTAATCATATTTCTATTGAGATGATTAAAGAAGTAACGAATTAAGAAATCAAGGATACCTTTTTTTCACCTAGATAAAGCCTATGACTCTAATTGGTTTATTATAGGGTTTTTCCAGAGTAACGAATTAGGTACATACATATTGATTTAAGTAAATTGAATTATATTTTATCATTTAACTATCACTTACATACTCTAAATTAAACATATGATTGACGTATTAACAAAAATGATTGTTTTTGTCCTTAAGGAGTGACTCAAGAAGTAAAATTATTAAATTAATCGGTTTAAGAGTCTTTTAATTTAACAAGGTATTTAGTTCACCTATATAAATCGATAAAGAATAGAATAATGATTCTTTAGGAATAAAATAGATGAGAAATATATAGAATATGTATTATTTAGTTTGGATTATTCATAAGAATGTAATGCTAATGTTTGGAATAAAAAAAGAATTACTAACAAAATATCAAAATATTCATAATTGTTGTGGGTTAAAACAAAAAAAAATTCTTAAGAGAATAAAACCAAAAGATTATTTGTTCTATTTCTACAATGAAATGAAGAAATTGGAAGTAAGAAATGTTGTACTATATTTGGTTTATAAGGCGTTTTTTAGATTCAGTAACATATAAAACACATAGAGCTAAAGAAACCATAGCTACCAAGATTACTTAAATGAGCCATAATATGATAATGTGTGGTCAAATCCATGTGTAGCTCCAACTAACTGTTTTAGTTTCTTTACTTCAGCCTCAAAAACTTGGGTGTTGATGTAAGTTGGTTGACATACATTTATTCGGTCATTCAATTTGCTTTGTTGTTGTGCCAATGTGAGAAATATGGTTCTAGAGGTTCCATCTATTTTTCACTTTCTAAATAGGGGAAAAGACTATTTAAACTTTGTTATGTGTTGTACATTGAACATATATAGTCTCAATTACAGTATAAAATAACATTGGAATGATTATTTGTTTCTACCAATCTTTCTAATTCATTTAGATAGCTAGCTTTAAATCTAATGTCAACATTGTTTGTTCCTACATTATGCAAATCAACCATATAAGAAACTAGCACAACATCATCTTGCATAAAAATCAAGAAAATAACATATAACTCTTGGCCTATAACTATATAAAGATGCCTTTGGTGACGATAAATTCAATAACCAACTAACAACATTACACATCTCCAAGCATATAGTCTAGACAATCATAAGTCTTTTTCTTCTTTCGACATTTCTACTCAAACTCAAACAAGCCATGGTTGTAAGAATAAGTTTTCTAATATATTTACGTAAATTTGTTCAAAATAGGTATGATGTAAGAAAATAACCATGAAATAATTCAAAATAATTGATGACATAAAATAGAATGAGAGAAAAAAACGAAGCGATACTTTGACAAATACTGCCCAAATGTAAAATACTTATGTTGTTGATTATAAGCACCTAATTTTTGAAGATAATATTTCCATAGTTAAAAGAAGCAATTATAGAACATAAAAGCAAAACTCAAACAAACTCACGTTTGATTTTAGTTTCTTATAAATTACTTTAAACAGCTTAAATGAAACCCTAATTCAAATAATCTAACACTAATATTAGAGAGAGATAAGAGAAAGACAAACTTGACGATCTAAAGAAGGGTGAAAACAATGATCATTAGAAACTAGAGAGAGTACGTTTATTGTTATAAGATGTTGTAAAATCTTTTGATTTGAATGCAAGGGAAGCAAATGTGAAAGAAAAAAAGAGGAATTGGAGTCGTCGAACAGTGAAAAAGTAGGAGAAGAAGTGAGAAAAGATAAAGTAAGCTTTAGCTTCTTGTTATGTCGATTTCTTTTTGATATTTTTATCCAACGTATTCTTAATTTTATTCATAAACTGCCTAGAATAAAAAAAGATAGAAGAGCGATGAATTTACTTTTTTTCTAAACTCAAGGAAAAACAGCTACAACTTGAAATATATATTATGTAATGATCATTTCAGTCGATCAAACAATCCGTAAAAGATTAAAAATTCTGAGTACCTTCGGTTAGAGAGTTACAACTTTCTCAACCTTCAAAAAAAAAAAAAAGATTGAAAATGGATAGTTACGTAATTTACCATATAGGTTTATTAAGTTCGTTGCCCAATGTCTACGCAGGTCTATGTTCTTACCCGTAATTTAAGTCCCACCCGTTTGAGGGACTCGAAACGATAGTGTGAGGGGCAAAACCCCACTCCTGTAACCCTTTGAGAGATATGATCCGAATTGAAAATCCCTTTTCTCCAAATTTACTCTCAAGCCAGCGTTTAGGGTTTACATCCCAATTTTGAGTTTCTATATATTCATCACAATTTCATCAATGGCTCAAAACAATGTAATTACCTCTATGTTTTCTCCTTGTGTTTAATATTGCTATTATGATTAGCTCACCAAATCCTCCTCCTCCTCCTCCTTATTCTTTTTCCCATTTTATGAAGTGCAGGTCGTTGGCGTTGATAACACGTTTAGAAGGAAATTCGACAAAGAAGAGTATTTGGAACGCGCTCGTGAACGCGAAAAACAGGTTCTATATAATCATTTCTTTGCTTTTCTTCATATTCTTTTTCTGCTGTTGATCATTCTGAAATTTTTTTAGTTATTTCTTTAGGAGGCGGATGCGAAGTTCAAATCTAAATGTAAGAGTTTTACTTTTCCCTACTTCAGTTTCTCCTTTGTTTTTTCTTTTTGGAAATTGAAGAATTTAATTAATTTCCAAAAGAAATGGCTAAGTTCTTACAATGTCTTCTTGACAAGAGAGCCTTATGGTTTTGATAATCTAGCGTTACTTGAAATGAACAAAAATTATTATTTACCTTTCCAATTGGATTCTTTCTTGCTTTTTGTGTAATTTAATTATTTAAAATTAACTAGAATTCTAAGTACTCTCGTGTAGTGTATTTGTGATCTGATGATTGCGTTTATGTCCAGCAAAAGCTCCTCCAGTGCAAAGGAAGCCTTTGAAGCATAGGGATTATGAAGTTGATCTTGAATCTCGATTAGGCAAAACTCAGGTTAGTTTATTGATTTTATGGGGATAATAAGAATTTGTCTTCTGTGGAAAGGAGCTCACTGCAGCTTCTATGGGGCTTAGTTTTCTATTCACGGCGTAGAACAATTTCTGGATTTTAAAACAAAATCAGTCATTATTTTGCTTATTCTTGGAATGTTGACTGATTTTTTACGGATATAATTAGTTTTGTATAGCAAGCTCACAGCTAGGGTAAAGAGTCCCATTTGTTCCTTGTTTTCTTGTTAACTATGACTAATTGCATTTGTGCATTTCTTTTCAGGTTGTTACTCCAATTGCACCTCTAAGCCAACAGGTTTGTACTTGTATTATTGCAGTCTGTTTCTTCCTGATTTTTCATTTGATGGGCACTTGATTGTTTCTTAGAGACCAAAAGTGATATCCTTGGGTAAATCCATTTTTTCTGCACCTGTTCAAGAATTTTATTCCTCAACTCGAATCATTCCTTTCTTATGTTTTTTTGTTTGTTATTCCTTCTGAAGAAAAGCATTGTTCTTTACTACATGATGTCCAATATTTGGGTAGTTGATGGATTCTTAAAGGTTTTTGTTGTTCCGTATTTGCTAAGTGGTTAGTCTTGGCCAGACATTTGATGTAGGTTACTGGCACTTCGAGATGGAACTTCTAATTTGGAAGCAGATTGTGCTTCTATTCAAGTAAACTACTGTTTACTGATCAATTTGTTGGCTAGAGTCTTAAATGTAGGTGGTTCAATGAGTGGTAAAGACTTTCGTTGGTTATGATTAGGCCAGGTGTCTAATTGCTGGTTTCTATTGTTTTGGTGAGATCTGCCTTGGGCAAAATGGATAAGCAGTCCCATCTTACACAATATTAGTGGCAATTACTCATACTATATCTGGTTAGAAGGGAAGGATATTTGGTTACTGGGGATGCTACTCAATTTGTGCTTCGCTAACATATTATGATGCCTATCATTTTAGGCTGGCTACTACTGTTCTGTTTGTGAGTGCGTCGTAAAGGATTCAGCAAACTACCTGGATCACATCAATGGAAAGAAGCGTAAGTTGTTCGCAATTTAGATTTTCTGCCTACTTGTATTGTGATCAAACTTTTAGGCTTTTCATTCATGTAGTTGTACATTTCTTCTTCAGATCAAAGAGCGCTGGGAATGTCTATGCGTGTTGAACGAGCATCTCTTGAACAAGTACATACACTAAGCACTGATATGCTTTTCTTTTTCTTGTATTCAACTTTGAACTTCTAAAGCTCTCTAGAGTTGGAATAAGAGAAATGGGAGGTCTACATAAAGCTAATTCCCACTGATTGACTAATGTACGACTAGTAGAAGAGACATCAAATTAATAACTAGAACACTCTTTACTTATAAAATCTGGTTGTTGAATTTGAATTTCAGGTTTGGGATTTCAGCTTAGGTTGTTGGAATTTCAGATTTATAATAACTGGAATTTTATGATTTGATTGATGAAAACTTGGGCTAGAATTTTTAGGGCTCTGGTTGCTGAAAATTCAGGTTAGAAGTGCTAGAATTTTAGTGAGTCCAACAAGCAATGGAGGATAAAGAATTGGGCATCACTTCCTAAAGCTTAAGAGTCACTCTTACTAGAAGAGAGCATCACACCTAATTTAAAACTAAAGTTTATATAGAAAATTCATGTTATTAATATTGAAGGCTGAGTGTGTGTAATGATATATATAAACCTTTATTATAGCAGTAAAGAGATTCCTAGCTAAATATCCAATATATAATTGAATCCTACACTAATAAGAATTATTTATTTTTAAATAGTTTTAATTTTTAAACACCTAGTATAATATCCAACGTATACTAATTCCAATTTAACAAGAAAACTTAGTATAAAGTAAATTTTAGCCCTTGTTGTCTTTGCTATTACTTCAATTCTCGTTCTTTATCTTCCCAAATTAAAGCTGTGGTTAAATGATTTGCTCTCTTATATTTCTTTTATAAATTGTAAGCTTTTTTGCACCAATCCTCCTCGGTTTGTTTGAAGTCGACCCTGACACAAAACATGGTAAATACTAACCATACAAGTCTGGATTTAACTTTTAAAATCCATATTCTAAGGTTCAAATGCTATCAAAAATTAATTTAGCCCTTCTTTTTTTTTTCAGCTGTTGTCCTTGCTTTGAAAAGGATGTAATTCCTCTATAGTTTTTCCAATATATCACCTCATTTCTTATGTTGATATTCCAAACATGTAATTTTTCAACTTCTGAACTTGACATATTTGTCATTTGAGGTAAAGTTTGTTTATGTTTTTTCTAAGAGTGATTCGTAGAATCTTAAGAGTGATTTCTAGTTCCCTATCCTCCATTGCTTGTTTATCTCATTAAAATTCCAGCATTTTTAGCCTGAATTTCCAGCAACCAAGAGCCAAAATTCTAGCATAAATATCTGGTAACTAAATCCTAAAATTCTAGTTACTCCAAACCTGAAATTCCAACAACCTAAACTGAAATCTCAAACTTGAAATTCAAATTCCAACAGCCAGATTTTACAAGTTTTGAGCTACTAGTTTGATTTCTTCTGCTTGTCCTACATCATCAAGTCTCTAGTGCATTTTGTTAAAAGTTCTTGTTTTGTTAGCATTCCATATTATAGGCGCTGGTAACATTGTAAAGATGCACGTTCAAGACGATCTATAGAATATTTAGCTCAGGCCAATTAACACCCTTGTATTAGTAAGAAGCTGCATATGTTTGTTTTTGTTTTTTTTGAAAGGCATATGTTTGTTTTTGTTAAATTTTCAATCTGTGCAGGTCCAACAACGTTTTGAAAATCTCAAGAAACGCAAAGATCCAAGCAGCTTTACACTTGAAGGTAAGACATCAAAGCAGATAAGAAAATAAATGATGAAGTACTTTGTTTATGATGATCTTGATGATACTTCCATTTGGTTTCACTTAGAGTAATAAGTTGACTGTACTTTCCTAATTCTTGTCTCACAGATCTTGATGAACGGGTGTTGAAACAGCAACAAGAAGAGGAAGAGAGGAAGCGTCAACGCCGAGAAAGAAAGAAAGAGAAAAAGGTTAGTGCTATTGAACTTCTACGCATAAGGAAGTATTATTAAATGCCGCACAAAGGTTAGTGCTATTGAACTACTTCGCATAAGGAAGTATTATTAAATGCCACGCACAATCTTCTTTTGCTGAGATACAAACACTAAGGTGAAAAGCTGGAAAGCTTTCCACTTCTGTTTTCATTCTCTCGTTCTGTTTTTTTTTTTTTTTGTGCGAAAGTCAGATTTCATACTTCATGAATTTTTTTTTGGGATCCATTCATAGGTACAGAAAGAGAAGGAAGCAGAAGAGGAAGCTGACATTGATCCTGACATTGCAGCTACAATGGGTTTTGGTGGTTTTCGATCATCCAAAAAATGAATGCTGGGTGTTTTATTTGTGCAGTGTCGTTAGAGTGCAATCTTTGGAACTTGTTACGTTCTGCTAGGTGTGAAGCTAGCTTATAAATTGGAGTTGTCATTGCAGGAGTTGTATGCTTTCATGTTCAAGCTAATTAAGGGTTTTGCCCATTTCTCCCCTGCCGGAATGCATGTTATGTTTTCATGGTAAGAAATTGCTTTACTGTGTACTTAAAGATGCTGATGAGTTAAAAACTGATTAAGGCAATGAGAAAGATTTTTATGTTTATCTATAAATCTTGCTGCTGTGCAAAAAGCTGTAAATGAATAAAAGTTGTCTAAATTCTAAATATTTTTATTTTTATTTTTATTTTTTTGAAAGGTAAAAGAATTTATTAAGCCATGAAAGGCAATTTGTGTCTTTACAAAGCTTGATCAAGCAAAAGAAGTGCAATGCTCATATATGCAACGTTAGGGAAAAGCTACGAAGATAGAGATTTCACCATCTTCTTAAGAAAGAGCTCAAATGTTCTTCAATATGATGGGCTACTAGTTTTTTCCTTATCCAACAATGAAGATTGGGAATTAGGACGTACTTACCTATTATAACCAACAGTCTTTGGTGTCTTTCTCGCCAAATGGCATACATTGTACAATTGAGGCGTATACTAAGATTACTCTATTTTTTCCTATTGAGTTGAATTTATGATCATTTTATCCTAAAATTCTATTCCAATTTGATTCTTGACAATATCAATTCAGAGTAGAATACTTGTCCAAGTAGAAAAGGTGAAATTGCATTTGAAGTATAAATTGTCTATATTTTTGAGTTAAGTCACATAATTCACATAGCTTGTCATTTGAACCCCTTATCTTGTTCTTAATCTTCAATCTATCTCTAGCTACAAGCCAAGTAATGAAAGAGGCTTTAGGCTTTAAGGACTATTTACACACTATATTGTACCAAGGAATGAGGGGATTACAAGGCTTAAGAGCTTTAATGCATGAGGGGTTTGAGTAGCCTCTTTTGTTGCTTAAAGACAAAATATGTTGTCTGGGTTTTGTGAATTAGGCTGATAGCTAGGAAAGTAAGACGTCTTACTTCAGGTTAAGAGGACTTTGTGAAGTCCAATTGTCAAACTAGAACTATGCTCTTTCTCCATTCTTTATTTGCATTTTGATGAATTGGTAGACAATGAGCTTATTTCTCATAAGTTGAATAAAAGGCTAGGAAAACTCTTTTGTTTAAAAGATTTGCCATAAGTTGGTTCTTCCGTGGTAATACTCATGATCTATTCACTTTAAAGAGATTCTTTATCCTTGAACAATATCCAAATTCTTTTGGCTACTTGCATAGTTTGAAAAGTGTGAATTGGTGTGAGGCTAAGCTCCCCTTCTTACTTCTTCCAACAAAGTTGTTCCCATTTGATTTTAGCACTTTTAGTATTGTCAATTTTGCCTGACTAGAGAAAGTTTTTGATGCATTTTTCTATCTCTTTAATAATTCTCTTGGGAAGAAGAAGAGTAATCCAATGTGTATGAAGATTGTTAAAAAAAAAAGATTAGATAAACTCTACATGCTTGAGACAAAGTTTTTTTCTGCCAACAATTGATAGTTTTCTTGCATTTTTCCAGAATCTTCAAACAATCTTGATATGTCAATTTTTTTTGTTGAAATGGGGACTCCCAGATAAGTGAGGCATTTTTTGGACGTTGAGATTAAAAATCTGCTAAAGTTTCTCAGTGTTGGTAACATCATGAGAAATATATCCCACTCTTGCAATGAATGATTTTTAATTCTGAGATCCTGTATAAGCTCGTGATAAATTGATGCAGGATAGAAATAGATTCCTGATGAGCTCCAGAAAGCAAGATCAGATCATCTGCAAAACAAAGACGAGAAAGAGAATTCTTTGCATTTATGATGAAATTTAAAATCATGTTTGCTGGCTAAGTTGAAGCAAATGATTCTATTTAAGATTTCCATAGCAATGACAAAGGGATAAGGGAAAATGGATCCCCTTGTCTAATGCTATTAGAACCTTTGAATTGGTTGGTTAGAGCACTATTGATGAGGATGTTATAAGAAGGGGTTGAAAGGCAAGCTTGTATTCATTTAATAAAGAAGATAGCAAATCCAAACCATTCCAAACAAGGACAAAGCTTCGTTGTAGTGTGTGAAAGGCTTTGGAGAGCTCAATTTTGATAGAGCAACTTTTAATTGATCTGCCTGAGCTATAAGCTCTCATAAACTCTTGCACCAAAAGAATATTGTCAGAAATAGATCTACCAGGGATAAAGGCTCCTTGTGCATCATGAATGATCTGATTCAAATTCTCCTTAAGCCTATTGGCAAAAAGCTTTGAAATTACCTTGTAAATGGTATTACAACAAAAGATTGAACGAAAATCCTTAAGGCAACTCGCATTGGGAAGTGTAGGGATCAAACAAATGTAAGTAGCATTGGTTTCCTTCAAAATCTTCCTTAAATTCATAAATTTCAACACTGTTTCCTCAAGTATCTTACCAGTGATGAGCTATGTTTTTCGAAAAAAGTAGGCATTGATGTCGGAAAATCCTGAGAGGTACATCATATGTACCAAGTGCGGAAAACAAAAATTTTTATTACCGGGACCTTCTCGAAAGCCAGGATCCAAGTGTCTGTATGAAGACTCAAACCTAAACAGCCAATAGAGACTGTCTCTAAAGGTATCCACGCAGAGATCAGAAAACCTAACCG
>JAOTAZ010000006.1:18147746-18162279 GCA_025629785.1 Erythroxylum oxycarpum
ATTGTAAGAACTTGTTTAAGGTTGTTTGTTTAAAAGAAAATTAATCAAAGAGCTTATTTTGATGATAAGGAAGTAAGGAAAGATAAGATGTAAAGCCTGTTAACAACCACAGCTAGTTTATTAAGGAATATAACGATTTATCCTAACCAAAATTGAAATTATACTTTAGACTAGATGATGGTTGTCATTTGATTTTATTAAATTACATTATTTATTTTTCCATTTTTTTAATCTATTTCAATTTCTATCTGAAAGTCCCAATTACTTTTTTCTTTTATTTTTTTTAACTTGACAAAGGAGAAAAAATTTACAAGTCTTTGTGGATTCAACCCTACTCATTGCTAAATACAATTCATTAATGATTAGAGTATGATTATATTTGTTAGCTATGACACTTAACAAATTATGGTGCCATTTTAAGGACTAATGTCAAAGTAAATTTATTTATTTTATGCCTTAAAATTCTTCTATAGGTGAACTTTCATAAGTTCCTAAGATTAAGAAAATAACTAGGAGATTAAGAAAGGAAACCAAATTATATGACAATCAAGCATCTTCCTTTTTGTCTCTCAAATTAGAACTAATACTTCAAATTGACATGATTCTTTAGTGATTGTAAAGTTGAAGCAACCATTGCTAATTAAGAGAGAAGCTTGAGAGAATTGATACCACTATATTTGATTTAATAGCCTCTTTTTATTGAATGTCCAACTTGAATGTAGGTTTTGAGCTTATATCTAGTCCGATTCATCGACTGCCTACCTTTCGTGACCTTAAGAATGAAGATCCTCACAAGCATTTAGAGGAATTTCATGTGATATGCTAAAGTTTAAAATTTTAAGGTGTGTCTAAGGAGCAAAGATAAATATAAATATTAGATGTTTTATTTGTTTCTTCGATCTATTACTATATGGATAGATATTGTGAAATTATTCTTTGAGAAATTCTTCCCCACCTCAAAGCCACTAGCATAAAAAGGGAAATATGTCTAAAGCTAAAAATTCTAGTAATTATTGCAAGATACCCAACAAGAGATTTTCAAGCAACTCCTTATTCAATAGTTTTATGAATGATTATTGCCAATTGAAAGAAGGATGATGGATGAAATTAATAGGCATGTCATAGTGAATGAAACTCCTCAAGTTACCAAAGATTTAATCTTTACCATTGCTGCTAATTCTCAATAATTTAGCTTTAAATAAGACTCATATGTACGAAGAGTAAATGAGGTAAATGTATCTAATCTTGAACCATAAATTTCAAAGTTAACCTCTCTTATCATTCAAAAAGCCATAGGAAAGATTTAACAAATCAACGCTTATAGGATTTACGTTACTTCTAACCACCTAACCAATTTGTCCAACATTTTAAGATGATATTTAATAGAATTCCAATATGATTGGAGGATTTCTAGGTCCACTATAAAGGAAATATAATCCTTAATCCAACACTTATAACTCAAGATAAAGGAATGATAATTGTAGTTTATATCATATTTTAGTAGGTGTTTTAATGTGTTTTTAGGTGTTGATTAGATGAATTATGCATGTTTAGGATTAAAATTGTGTAATGTGATTATGTGTTTATGTTTTTTAGTATTATATGGTTTAGAGCATATTATTGGACTTTAATTTTGTGCGATTGAGGTATTTTGATGTGTTTGTTATTGTTTAAAATCAATTGAAGAAGATCGAGTGAAATTGGAGAAAATTTAGAGGAACAACTAGGCCAAGATCGCTACTGAAGCTATGTATAGACAACAATTGTAATGGAATCTATATTCAAGGGTCATGATCATGAAAGAAGCTTATTTTTAAGGGTCAGGATTGTGATAGGCGCGAGAAAAACGCGAGGATCTGCTTCAGTTTTCATTTTTGGAGGATCATTTTGAACTTTTTGGCCTAGATCAAACCTAGCTTTTACCATAAAAGGCAAAATAACTATAAAATGAAATAAGATCAACCTAATAAGCTAAGCCTCCATCTTACCAATTAAAGAAAGAAGCCAAGGAAGAATGGTCCGGAAAGAAGAAAAGAAGAAGAAGAGGAGGAGTTGCTGCTGCCAGCAACTCCTTATCATTCCTTCCTAAGTTCGTTTCTTATTCCTCTTGTTGTTTACATCATATGATGTATGATTTGGATTTGAGGAAGATGAATACTTGTTTAAGGATATTCTAAACTTCATTTGGGATTGATTCTTGAATTAATTGTGATTTGATTGCTTTTGATGTTAGAGTGTTTAGGTATTGTGATTGTTTATCATTTTTGCATACTTAGGTAACAAATCGAGAGAGTGAACTAATAGTAACATGATTAGGTTGGGTAATGAGAATTAACAACCTAATATATTACATAAACAACAAATCAGTAATTATACGAAGAGAGACCTTATATGAGGACTCGATTCTTTATTAGAGTGCTTAAGAACTAAACAGAACGTGGGCTATTTTGTCAATTGAGAAATTGCAAAATAAAAAATTTGGATTCAATTAAAGATTATGATGTAGGGTTTAAAGATTAGGTCTCAAGAGAGAATAATCATCCTTTAAAAAATCTAGGACTAGTACTTATTAACTCAAAAGTAATCAAGGTAGCAATTAATGATATAATGAATCTCCTCTTCTTAAAATTGGTTAATATTGTCTTGTGTGATTTCTTGATTATTAAGTGATTGTGCTCTATTTTGATTTCCTTGTGTTTACTCAATTCATAATCAATTGTTTAACCTGTTGTTTTAATTTTTATTTTCGTTTTTATCACAATTGTTATAACCTTAGATAACATTAGGAGTCAATTAGTTCACTAATTCCTCAAGAGATCGACACATAAATTAACACTCTTTACAACTCGTGCTCATGTGGATTATTGAGGGTTTTATAAGATTAAAACTTATCAACAAGGTTTTGGAACCATTATCGAGAAATTAGTTTAAGATTTTTTGAATACCTTTGTTTTAAGGAATTATTACCTTTTCTTATGATTGTGGTACCCAATCATAAGAAATTAAAAAAATAAAAACAAAGAGGAGTCTCAGACGCAAGGTAAAAGACACATCAATTTGGACATCACAAGGCAACAATGAGGAATCCAAAAAGTTAAATGCTAAGAAGAGATAGAAAGAACGATAATGGGCGAAATACATTATGGGGAGCAAAGGGCCTTTATGGACTTTGTGAGGCCAGGGTTCAATGCCTGTCATTAAGGAATTATATGACCACCATTGCAATCGAAACATAATTTATTTAAAGAGACAGTGAACAATAGTTGTATTTCGACATCGAAACAAAGTAGATAGCAATCAACCTTCCTAGGACCGAAAGGAATGATTGCGGTAGATTCAAGACATCATTGCAGGTTAAAAATGATAACCTCACCAAGGAATTGAACAATCTAGCAATCGTCTCTTTATCTCAATTCAAAACAATTTAGCAAGGATGCGACCTATATGGATGAGAGAGTTATATTACAGCTGATTGCTTCCTAGTGGAAATCAATAACGTAGAGAAATTTAACTTCAATGAAGCACAATTTGGTCGGGGAAGTAATCATCCTTATTTGAACACGTACAATCTAGGGTGGCATAAAGACCCAAATTTCTTTTAGTCTAACAAAGCAAGGACTCAAATGGGAAATCAAGACCTACTAGGATTTCATGAAGATGAGTTTAGTTCCTGTGATTTAAAATTGGAAAAAGATCATGGATAAGCTCATAAACATGGATAAGGCCTAGAAGAGACTGGAAGAGAAGTTTGAACAAGTAATAAAAGATCATGTCTCTTCTATTCACAACCTATAGGTTCAAATAGGTCAGCTTTCCAATGAATTCTGTAAGAGAAGTATGGAAAACTTTCTAAGCAATATGGAAGTAAATCCAAGAGAGCAATGTAAGGTTATCATACTTAAGAGTGGGAAAGTGCTAGAAGAACTAGTGGAAAGACAAGCTAAGACCCACCTTATAGAGGACCAAAAGAAAAAGGGAAAGGATGAAGAAAAGAATGAGGACCCTCCCTATACTCCTCCTCCGCATTACTCACCAAAAATACCATTTCCATAAAGATCTTAGAAGAACAAATTTGATGTACCATTCACAAAGTTCGTGGAAAAGATAAAGAAATGACAAATTTACTTGTCTTTTGTGGAAGTTTTGAAACATGGGCCCAAGCATGCGAAGCTCCTTAAATATATATTATCTGACAAGCGAACTTGGGAAGGTGACCAGACGGTAGCCATAATGGAAATTTGTAGATCCTTAATTACTAACCATATGCACTTAAATTTGAAAGATCCAAGGAGCTTTACAATACCCTCTGTAAATGGTAATTTAAAGATTTCAAAATGTTTATGCTACTTAGGTGCAAATATAAAATTTATGCTTTTGTTAATTTTTAGGAAATTGAGGCTAAAAGATGTGAAACCAACACCTATACGTATTCAATTGGTGGAACAATCAATAAAGAAACCATTAGGCTTGGTGGAGGATGTGTCTATAAAATTGGACAAGTTTATAATTCGTGTGGATTTTTTCGTGCTAGACTTTGAAGAGGATCAAAATTGTCCGCTAGTTCTTGGTATACCATTTTTGAACACTAGAAAAACTTTGGTAAATGTCTATAAAGACAACCTCATCCTTCAAATTGGAGATGAATTAATAAGGTATTAAAGAATCCGAAGGAGGGTAACTCATTTGAGAGAATTAATGAAGTCGAATCTTTAAAGGAGAGAGAGGAAGAAGAATAGATGACAACAAGAATATAAGGAAGTAACTGTTCAAAAAGCTGATGAAGAACAGAATGACGAATAGATGACAGTGGAGATAAAGGTTGAAAAAGATACAAACGTCTCTGTTCATGAAGCGAAAGAAGAAAAGGAGACAAACGTGATTGAGGAAGAAAGAGAACAATTCACCTTCTTAGAACTTAAACTGTTGAATTCGATACACAACTCATGGAGTTTTATTATTCCCTATTTTATTGAAATCTTTTGCTTAAAAAGGCATTGTTGAACTTAATTAGTTTTCTTGAAGTGTCACGATCATGAAAGATATGGGACAGACACGAGGATCTGCTTCAATTTTCATTTTTGAAGGGCCATTTTGGACTTTTTGGCTGAGTAAAACTTGGCTTTTACCCTAAAAGGCAAGAGAACTATAAAACGAAATACAATGACCCCAATAAGCTAAGCCTCCATCTTACCAATTGAAGAGAGAAGCCAAGGAAGAAAGAAGAGGAGAGGAAGAAGAAAAAGAGGAGTTGTTGCTGCCAGCCACTCTTTATCATTCCTTCCCAAGTTTATTTCTTATTCCTCTTATTACTTACTTCATATGATGTATGATTTGGATATGAGGATGATGAATACTTGTTTAAGGATGTTCTAAACTTTGTTTGGGATTGATTCGTTAATCAACTGGGATTTGATTGTTTTTTATATATTAGTGTGTTTGGGTGTTTTGATTATTTATCATTTTTGCATACTTCGATAACAAATCGAGAGAGTGAACCAATAGGAACATGATTAGGTTAGGTAATGAAAATTAAAAACCTAATATATCACTTAAACATCAAATCAGTAATTATACAACTAGGGATCTTGTGTGAAGACCCGATTATCTATTAGAGTGCTTAAAAACTAACTAGAATGTAAGCTGTTTTGTTAATTAAGAAATTGAAAAGTAAAAAATTCGTATTCAATTACGGATTATGATTTAGGGTTTAATGATTAGGTCTCGAGAGAGAATAATCGACCTTTCAAAATTATAGGACCTGTTGGCCCCCGAATTTTTTCTTATTATTTTATTGAGTTAAGCATGATTTAAATAAGTTATGAGGTCTTGATAGATTAATTTTTGGAGTTAATTAGTATGTTAATGTTAGTGGGATTTTATTTCATTGGTTAATTGAATTAAGGCAGTAAGAATGTATATGCATGAGGGCAGTTTTGGAAGATCACTTAAGCATTAAAGTTATAAGGCATCAAAGGAAGGGTAAAGTGGACTTTTAGCATTGATTAAAGGTATAAGTGGAAGAAGAAAAGTAGTCTTACATTTTTTACGAAGGAAGAAAACATGAATTGGGGAGAGAAGAGAGAAGAACGAAAATGGAAGAGAGAAAAAAGAGAGTGTTGTGGAGAAAAGAGAAAAAAAGAGAAAAAAAAGCTAAATTTCAATTTTTCTTAGCTTTCAAAAGAGATTTTGAGATTGTTCAAGAAAAGAAAAAGCTAGAGGAAGAGAAAAGCTTTCATTAGAGCTAAGAAACTCTTCATCTGGCGAAGAGGTAAGGTCTTACTTAATCTTTTGGACTTTTGAAAGGGTTTTAATTCAAGAAGCTTAGGAAATGCATGGGTTTATGCTTTCTAGGATCAATTTTATGAATATGTTTCTTTGGGTTCTCAATTGATATTCCTATTGAACGGAAATTTTGCCATTGAGGAAAGAAATCAAGAAAGGCAAGAGGAGCAAGAGGAGAGGCATCTTTCAGCAAGTATTTAAACAAGGAATTCAAGGTGGGTTACATGTTTATAATTGAGTTAATGAGCCATGACTATGTTTTCAAAAGCAAGAAAATTAAATGATTTCAATTGTTTTATAAATGTTGCATTATTGCTATTTGAATGATTTAAGAAATCTTTATATGTTCGTTATATTAATTTTGTTGATGAATTACGAAATGAAGATGAAAATGATTTTTTCAAAGATATTATGTTTAGGAAATCATGTTTCGAAAATGTGCCATTTTGGGCAACATGTTTACAAATTGTGAAATGCATGATTATGTGGGTTTGAAGTAGTCTATTTTGTTTTGTCAAATGCACTTAGACTCTATTAAAGGCTTCTTCCGCCTATCCGCTAGTGGTACGGAGCTCCTTCATGGACTCCCTCATGTTTACGACTAGGAAAACCCATTATGTGGGATTGTGATAATATGTTCTGTTTACGACTACACAAGACCATTATGTGAGAATGTGTTAGTACGTTCTGTTTATGGACCTATC
Organism: Erythroxylum oxycarpum; assembly: GCA_025629785.1. Taxonomy (NCBI): domain Eukaryota; kingdom Viridiplantae; phylum Streptophyta; class Magnoliopsida; order Malpighiales; family Erythroxylaceae; genus Erythroxylum; species Erythroxylum oxycarpum. The sequence goes on from JAOTAZ010000006.1 coordinate 18,154,733, forward strand.
TAAACCATTCTGATGTGCTTATGTGTTCATGATATGTTGACAAGATTGATGCATACATGATTTGTATTTTTGTGAATTTGGTTGAGAATTTTTTGAACTATATGTTTTATGAATTCAATATGAATTTTCTACGACAAATTAACATTTCAATGGTTTTGTTTGTTCTCTATTATAAACTTGTTACCCACGAGCTTTCAAGCTCACCCCCTTCCTCCCCATCTTCAAGTGGTGAGCAAGAGATCGAATGAGTGAGAGTGTCAAGGCATCACTCCAAAATTTGCATATTTTGTATTTTAAGTTAGTTATGTAAAACAAGGCTTTAGTCACATTTCAAGTATTATTGTTCAAGTATCTTTTCTATTTTGGGATTTTGCAAAATGATGTATTGTAGCTCGAAATGTCCATTAAAGCTTTGTAAACTCCTATCCTTTGACGTTAACGAAATATGATTGCATTTTGCTCATGACATTCCAAGTTGTACATTGCATTTTCAAGTCTTTCATAAGGGTAAAATTTATGTTTTGACTTCAAGGGAAAAGTTGTATTAATCTAGGCTTAATTAGACAAAGTTGTCTTCTTAGAAGTTGTAGCTTATCTTTCTCACTTTCCAATGATATAAAGTATGAAATTTTTGGATATCGGGGTTGAGAGATATGATCATTTTAAGTTGATGATGCTGTATAGGATGTATATACAGGATAGCTATAGTAAATGATAAGAATTAGTTATAATGATGAATCAAATAAGTAGACATTAGAGAATTTAATGAAACAAAGTTGGTAGTTGAATTGATATGAAGTGATATCGTACTAGAAGAGTTGAATTCGGAAAGATTATGAGTGAAAGTTACGTTATAATAGATGTAGGAACCATTGGAGATGATTTGGAGGGAGTTTTGTCTCACCAATATCCGTTAGACGTCTTTAGGTCCGTTAAACGGACCTTCTCGAGTCTGGAAATGTCCCCAGGCTCGTCCATGTCTATTAAACGGACATTAGGTTCATTAAACGGACCTTCACAGGGCTGGAAAACACTTCAAACCACATGTATGTCCGTTTGGTGGAGGTGTATGTCCATTTAGTGGACATACAATGTACACTTTTGAAATTTTGCATTTTTATAAATGGCAAAATCTCTCTTTGGAGTGTTCACAAAATTTGTAGATCTAGAAGTCCTCTTTGAAACCGACCTAGAATGACCTTAATCCGACATCTTTAGTGAAAGTTATGTCTTTTTCCCAAAACAGATACAGTTATAAATTGTGGGCTCATTGATGCTTTTCTATAATACATTTTAGACTTGAAGTAAACTTGTAATGTACTTGAGGAAACACAAATGAGTGTTATATTAAGGTGCTTTTTAAGGTCATAAACACAGAAATGGATTATCGTACATTTATTGATCAGATAGGAAATTTTTGGGATGTTATGAGAATATAGATGAATTGATGATGGCTAATGAGGGTTCATCAAAATAACCCTACAGAGTAATATGCTCACGTTTCATGATTTTGGATGTTGGGCTTCGAAAATGAGGTCTAACAGAATTGATACCTATTAATTCAAAAGTAATTAAGGTAACAATTGACAACAAAATGAATCCCATCTTCTTATAATTGGTTAATCTTTTCTTGCACAATTACTACAAGAAATATATACAATTTGCGATATTTTATTAATGTTTTCTTGCACAATCACTACAACAAATATATACAATTTACGATGTTTTATTGATAAAACGTTGCAAATTGTTCAAATTTTTCGTGACGTTTAAAAAACATAACAAAAAGTTCCAATTTTTTGTTATAATACTTTTTGGGATGTTTTATCGCAAAATAGAAACCGCAACGTTTCGTAGAAGAAAACATCTGAGAGGCTTACTTAAAACGTTATGCTTTTTTATTTTCTTAAAACCTACCCTCTGCGCACTGTTGGTCTTCCTCTTAGGAAACGATTATATTCAGCAAGAAAACGAAAATGTTGCTGAATATAAGGGTTTTTTGTTTGTATAGCCAGGTGACGAAAAAGAAGAAGATAGAGAAAGGTGTTCACTTCCTTCACCGTGGCCACCGTGGTAGAGACCAAAAATAGCAGTTCGATCGGAGCTATAACGAATAGGCAGAGATTGATCGGTTGCCGACAGACCTATTGGCCCACATATTCGTTTTGAAACCTTCCTTCACCAATTTAGCCCAGTAAGTACTGCTGTGATTTTCTTGTCCTATAGTGCTCTTAGTCTTTATGGTGAGAATCCGTGGTTGGTGTATGCAAGCAGAGTAAGTACTGTGTGCAGGAAATGGAACGAAGGTGTTAAGCAGTCTTTGGGGAGGAGACAATGGTTGAGCTTTGCCGGTCGGAAGATGGACGATGATACTACGACTCGTATTGTATGACATGCTTATGGCCTTAAAGAACTCGATATGTACAGTACACTCTCTGTCTTTTTCTTTGGGTATTTAGGTTCATGTGTGTTTCTCCTTTTGATTCTTGTTGTAGTTCTAGGTTGAGACATGATTGATTGATTTGAATGAATTCCTTATTGATAAATTAATGTTTGGAGTAGAGAAGATGAACTTGGAATTTAACCTTTATACTATAGCATTACCAGTATATATTTAATTAAGACTTTAGTATTTTTATTTATATATTTCGTTATTTAATTTTTTAATTTTTTATTTTTTTTGACGAGAAATGGTAAGAACTGTTATTGGCTTTCACGCCGAATAGAGTCATAAATACACAGAGGCGATCGCTGGGACCAAAGCACCCTGTCCGTCGAGATGGAAACAGCCCTAGCAAGCCTATGAGCTATTCCATTCGCAGACCGACGAACAAAGACTAATCGCACATCTCTAACCTGAGTGAGAAGGGATTTACAGTCCGAAACAAGCAGGCCAAAAGCAGAGTCATCCATATAGGAAGGTTCAAGAATAGCCCGAACACAAGATTGGACATCTGACTCCAAGAAAACATGCGACCACCCGACAGCTTTAATCTAACTCAAGGCTTCCCGAATGGCCATAACCTCAACAGTTATGGCATCATAGGAACCAGGGACAACCACCTACATAGCGCTAACAAAAGAGCCACAAGAGTCACACACAACACTACCCAAACCAGAAAAAATACCACCAAAAAGTGCACCATCAACATTCAGTTTGAGAAAACCGGGAGGGGGTTTAGACCATTTCTCTGGAGGGAAAGATACAGCAGAAGGGGGGGTAGTGGAGTTAGCTTGTAGCCAACTATTGAGGAAATGAAGCGCCCGTCGAGCGACCTGTAGCGGGGTCTGGCGTTTGTCGTTCCACAATAAGGCATTTCAGGCCTCCCAAATCGCCCATAAAGTCACCACCACCAGCTGCACATCAGTGCCACGGAGCACGTTCAACATGCTCGCAAACCAATCACGAAACCGCATACAGTGGCTGAAACGAAACCCAACTGCAGAGGACAACCAACAAGCTCGTGCAAAATCACAATAAACCAGAACATGAAGTTCATCTTCCTCACTAGATTGACAAAAGGGACATAGGCCTTCCACGTGGAGGTTACGGCGTTTGAGCAAGGTGATACAAGGAATAGCAGCATTTAAAGCTCTCCAAACAAAGTTAAGGCATTTAGGTGGGACATGGACAGACCACACTTTCCGCCACATGTCTACCTGGCCTTGAAGATGCGGGTGGGGTGGAATATAACGCAAATGACGGTAGGCACTGCGAACCGTACACAAACCTTTGTTACCAAATCGCCAAAACCAAGCATCGTCGCCACCAGTACGGCTTAGTGGGATGGATAAGATGGCAGCAGCATCCGAAGGGTCAAACACCTGAGAAATAACTTCGGACTTCCAACGATGATTGGCGATGAGGTCCGATACTAAAAGCAAATTGGTATCAACAGGGCGGACCGTCGTGATTCGCATAGTCTCGGTAGAGGCAGCCAAGAGTCCTCCCAGATAGAGATTGATGAGCCAGAACCAACCCGGAAACAAGCCCCCCCCTTGAGAAGGTCCTTGCTCGCCCAAAAACTGCGCCATAGGAAACTCGTGTTATGGCCTAGAGTCAAAGCAAGAAAGGTAGTAGACGGAAAGTACTTTGCTTTCAAAACTCTCGCGACAACCAAAGAGGGGTCCTTAAAGATTTTCCAAGCTTGTTTCCCTACCATGGACAGGTTAAAGTTGCGGAGGTGCTTAAAGCCAAGGCCACCGAAAAATTTCGGTTGACACATCCGTTCCCAACTCATCCAGTGAATACCGCGACCCGGTTGTGGACCAGTACCCCACCAAAAACGACACAACATACGTTGAAGGTCCATACACAAAGTCTTCGGAAGCAAGAAAAGGTTCATAACATAGTTAGGTAAGGTAAGTAAGACAGTCTTGAGCAGGATTTCTTTCCCCGCCCTAGATAAGCTGTTCCGGTTCCAGGTGGAAAGCTTCCGCCAAACCCAATCTTTAATGAAATGGAAAACTTCCCGCTTATTTAAGCCCACCCGAGTGGGGAGGCCCAAGTAGAGCCCGAAGTCGCCTTGTTCTTCTATCCCAAGAGCACCGCAAATGTGATTGCGAATCAGAGGGGAGACATTATTGGAAAAACAGAGAGAAGATTTCCTGAAATTGACCTGTTGACCTGACGCCTGAGCATAGACTGCGATCACATCGTGAACCACAGTAGCCTCCTCACTAGTCGCCTTGAAAACAAGCAAACTATCATCAGTAAAAAATAGATGGTCAATGGAAGGAGCCCCACGGACGATAGAGCAACCGTGCCAATGCCCTGCATTCACACGAGCCTGAATTAACTGGGATAACCCCTCCGCACACAAAATGAATAAAAAGGGAGAGAGAGGATCGCTCTGTCGGAGACCCCGGGAGGAATAATCGGGCCAAGGTGTTTGCCTTGGTGGAGAACCCAATACTTCACTGTCGAAATACCATGCAGAACAAGACGGATCCAGTGCGGACTGAACCCCATTATTTATTTATTAGTTATTATTGTTTATTGTTTATTTTCGTTTCCTATTATTGTTCGAAAATTATTTATTTATTTATTTATTTATCGTGCGAGTTTTTTCTTTTTTCCTCTGTTACTTGTATCATTCATACCTTGTCTTATTTGCACGTGGGTCTATCGAAAATAGCCTCTCTACTCTGTAGGGGTAAGTCTGCGTACTATCAGACCTCCCCAGATCCTGCTTAATTGCGAGATTTCGGAATGGGTGATGATGATGACTGTAGCATTACCAGTGAAGAGATTTTCCCTTTGGTGATCCTAGTTTCTATTAATGGGTGGAAGAATCAGAGATTTTTGTTATCTTAGTTTCCGAGAGAATTCTGCAGTCTTTTGTAGCTTCAGGGATAAGTTCGTCTCAATTGGATAATAAAGAATGCACAGAAAGACTAATCTCTACACTCTCGAGCTTTGAAGCTGCTAATAATTGTTTATGTTCCCACTAAAAATCATAGATTTGAATTGTATTTCAGAACCAGTGTGCTTGTTTTCTGATGCTGTAGTTGTTCTGTAGTGAAGCATGAAGAATAAACATTTATGGTAGTCTTGCTAGGAGAGTCTAAATCCAGTTCTCCAGATTCTAGACAGATTTAGTTTTAAGATTTTCTGGAGAAGAAAGAAGCCATAGGACTACGTTCTAGAGGTTGGCTGATGTTGCATCTGAATATTGATTTGTGGATAGAAGCTTGAATACTTGGTGATTGTTTTATTCAAGCTTCAGCAATATGTACTACTCACATCTTTGATTCCTCCTTTTGCAGCTCTCAGGATTGCACGATCAAGATGTGGGAAACCTCACAAGGCAAGCTGATTCGTGAATTAAAGGTGGAATAGTTTCTATTCCTGTGATTTCCTGTAGCAGTATTGTTGGGATATATTTCTCTCAGCTGTCATATGGAGTTGTGCTGGTTTATTTTTTTGTCAAAGAATAGAGCTCCTAATTAGATTGTCTGGCGTATTATTTTCTTTTATGAATCAAAATTAAAATTCAAATGCTCACGTATGCTTAACTTTTTTCATCTACATACTTCACTACCTTATATTAAGTATGTGGTACTTGTAGGGTCACGAGCATTGGTTTAAGTCTCTTGCATTGAGTAGCATATGTTCTCCGAACAGGGGCTTTTGATCATACTAGAAAATGTATTCTTCACCCGAGGAAATGAAGAAGGTATTCATTCTTATTTTGCAATTGAAGCTGGCATTCTATTTTTCCCTTCTAATGGTTGTAGGCATTTATAATCAAATCACAAGTAAGTTTCTTGTCTTTTTCAAGAAAATTCCCTTGAGTCCACAAAGTTCGACTTGATGCTTAACATCTCCTTTAGTCACGTTGATAAACAGGTCTTGGACCTCTTGCTAGATTTCCACTTCACCTATCAAAATTTGCTAACATTTATTATTCTGGAAGAAGGTCCACTGATTTTACATTATGTGGCTGATATGCCTAGCGTACATTGCTGTTTGCTACATTTTGCCGAACAACACTGTTTCTTTATACTCTTTTTGTGTGGGCTAGTTTCGTATCACTAATAACAAGCCATAGAACTACGTTGTAGAGGGGGTCGAAGGGAAACTTCTCCTCCAAGCTAAATCGTGGGGAGTTACCTGGTGAGAAAGGGTTAATGGTATATTGGCCCAATATATTCCCCTTTCACTTTTTTCTTTACTTTAACCACAGCTAATTTTCTGATTTCCTCATGTAGTCAACTTTCATTCTTTTGGTTTTCCCCTGGGGCAAAGGCATTGATAGATAAGATACTTGATCCCAATCCTAAAATTGTGAGTAATCTCATTCACTTCATCAATCTATTTATAGGTTTTGATTTATGATCTTGAACTTATTATCACCAAATACAAAGCTTTTCAGTTGCCTGAATCAAATGCTCTAATGGATAAAAGAGGATACAAAGAAACTTGTTTATCCTCTTTTATAATTTTTTCCCACTTAATGCAGCGCATACAAATTGAAAGAATCAAACAAGACCCTTGGTTTTGTAAAAATGATGTGCTTGTAACACATAATGAGGAAGAGGAAGTCAATTTAGATGATGTTCGTGCAGTTTTTGATGACATTGAGGTGGGTTGTTTATGCCATTATTTATGATTTCTGATGTTGCTGATCCGTGGTCTCGTTTCCGTTAATAAGGTGGTAGGTAAGAAATTGGAGATAGAGATCTCCCCTGCTGAATAGCGCAGGTGCAACTGGGAGCAAAAGCAGAGGATCCAAAGAAGAGAAAAATGACAATACAAAGCGAACAAGCAGCAAGCTGCAGTAAAACACTCAAGGAATGTTGTGAGCAGAAGGATCATTAGAATTCGAAGTGAGATGAGGAAGTAATTAAGAGAAAACTTTTTATTACCTCGATGTTGAAGTTTGTAGTTTATTTAAAAATTTAAACAAAATTGGATTTGTATGCCGTCCGGTCTTTTAAGTAAATACTCTTATTTTTCCAAAAAATGTAAAAATTCTACTTCTCGTTTTTTAAATTTATTTATATATTTTTTTCCCTTTTTCTTTGTTATATTCAAAGAAAAA
>JAOTAZ010000006.1:18273586-18285870 GCA_025629785.1 Erythroxylum oxycarpum
ATGTGTGTTTTGATTTCAAGGAAAAAAACTATATTGATCTAGGCTAAATTAGACAAAGTTGTCTGTTTGAAAGTTGTAATTTATCTTTCTAGCTTTCCAACGCTATATAGTATGAAATTTTTTGATATCAAAGTTAAGAGATATAATCATTAGAAGTTTATAATGTTGTATAGGATGAACATTCGAAACTGTTTCATTGATTGAAAATTTTGACCCTTTTAAAGGTAAAATATCTTTTTGTAATCTTCATGAAAATTGTAGATCTAAAAGTCTTCTTTGAAATAGTCTTTAAATAACCTTAATCCAATATCTCTAATAAAAATTATGCTCTTTTTACTCAAATAGGTCAAAGGAAGGGGGAAAAAAAGTCGCAATCACAACTTTGCAGATTTTCGTGCAAGTCGCGATCGCAACTTCCCTTGGAGGCACTCCATACCTTCTACCCTTAAGAATATAGAGAATACATCTTGCCAATATTTTTTAACAATATTTCCTCCCACTTTACATTTCTGCTGTACTTTCCCTTGTATTTCATCTCCAACTCTTCCAATTTTTAATCTTCAATTTAAATCTCCTTTGCTTTTACAGATAAAGAATGGAACTTCCGAAAGACAGTCCAGTCTATAAAGATAGAACTACCAGTTCCAACTTTCAATCAAAAAAGTATCGAGCTGTAATTCTTCAACCAATTGTAAGCATCAACAAAATTCTGATAATCGAAATAAAGGTAACAAGCTTTCAAATTTCAACATAATTTTCAGTAGTTTATCATAAAAAATTTAAATTCTAATCTAGAATTGCAATTCCAATTCCAATCTCAATCGGATATGAATGCAACTCCAATTATGGAAACCATAGGCTTAGAGGTTTTGCTAGAAAGCAATAGTTTCCTCCAAAACATCAGAAGGATTTTGGTCAAGATAAGTCAAGTCAGACCAGTAGCAATCTGTAAACTTTCCTTGTAACCGAAATATTTTGAACGCTAGGGCACTCTTACCATCTGCTAGATCATTAACTCAACACAATAAATATACTAAGCCCTGAAGGGGCATTACTTAACTGGGCTGACAATCAGCAAATAATCAAATGCCATAACAACCCATGGGTTACCACTACCTACTCACTATTAACATCCTAAGGACAGAAACACAGATGCGCTGCGCTGTTCATCTTTCATTAACAACCGGCTGCTTTCAGGAAGTTGTCGAAAGGACTAGCAGGAGGCAGCCTCATAGCTAAGCTCGAGTCCATCGGTCTCACGGATCCCTGAACACCACAGACATATATCAAGATTACTAAGATGTAGGGGTTTGTAAATGTGTGCAAATACGAGTGAACAGAAATGGTATTGTATTACTACAGTCAGTCAAATATTCAACAAACCACCATGCTAGATTCTTAACACACCCAAGCACATAGGAATCTAGCTCTAATGGCAATGTTGCACCGTAAAGAAATTCTAAGATGATATACAACTCCATAAATTTCATCAGACCTTCCACGGCACAGGGCATCCATTTGTAGGATGTGCCAGTAAAACTGTGTCAACTGTTCTAGCATGACAGTTTTCTTGCACCAACCAATTAGAGAGTTTCTTCCTTGTACCAGTTCCCAAAGCTTCACACTGTTTAGCCATGGTATCATATGGGAGAGGTGACGTAGAGACAGATGTCCCTACAACTTGACCAGCTACCTCTAAAGCCTGAATCAAAGTACTCAAAATGTCAAAAACTATATGGGCTTATAAACAAATCAATTGTACTTGCTTCTGCACAAACAATGACACAGAGGAGGTGACTTTTCAGAAGTAGGATTACCGATTCTAGTAGCTGTCCAATGCTGATAATGTGGGAGACAGAAGGGGATGACGGCATCTTAGGAATAAACCGAGACAGATCTGCAACAGATGCTTCACTTGTCACATCATCCTGAACTAACGATGTCAGAGCATCCTGCAAAACAGAAAGTTGTTGGCCGTGTTTTCTGAACTTGTTTTTATGTTTGATCATGAAATAATCATGAATGTTAAACACATACGTCATCAAATGAGAGCGATTCCTTGGAATGGGAAACAACTTTAGTGTGGTCTATGTCAAGTACTAGTTGCGGGCCAAACATGAAAGCTTCATCAGGCACAAATGGTTCTGACAACTGTCTAGACAACTCATCCACCCCCAGCTTGAAAAGGACATATAAACATCAGAAAGAGAAAGAGAGAGACAGAGACAGAGATAGAGACCACTACTAAAATTGCTTACCTCCACAGTCTTGGATAGATTCAGAGCCAAGAGATCAATTATTCCCTTGTTTGATTCAAATAATCTTTGTAACTCACGAATTGATGCCATAGCTAGCTGGTTGTCAGTAACAGATCCATATTCTCCTATATCTGCGAAAGGCTTTACGTGTACTTGAAAATTGGTGCCAATAGCCAGGAAGGGATCAAGCTATTCAAAAGAAAAAAATTTCAGTTAGTCACTGCTCATCTGTTGTACTTCGGAAATTGAATTCCAGTTAGCTGGCTAACTGCTTTTAGAAATTGATTTCCAGTTAGCTGACTAACAAACATCTAGAGATGGCTCAGCCGGGCCCAGTCTGGTCAGACCCAAAGTCAATGGACTTAGCCCGAGTTAACCGGAATTCAGACGAGGCTCAGGCCAGGCTGAGCTCCAAACTATATATAACGAAATGATTCTGATTTCACTTCTCTAATCTGTTCTCTCTGTAGCTTTCATCTTTCTTCATCTTCCACAAAACTGCAACTCTTTTTCCAAATTTCGGTAAAACAAAGACAGCAGAGACTTCCCAAGCATGGGTGGTGGCCTTGGAAGATGACCAATGTTGTTGTGGTGACCAGTGCAGAGCTTGGAAATCCTCATGGTGATGGTCACAGCGGCGGAGCAGATATTTTGCAATTGCTGATCAGTGCTGTTCAATTTGTTGTCTTTGCATTTTAGTAATTTCTTAGTTGCTTTTTGGTAATTTCTTCTCCAAATCCTATTTTAAGCTCTTTTCCTAGCACCAAATCGTTCTCATGCAACTTAGATTCTGAAACATTGGAGAGGGGTCAATGTTGATCGAATCTTTTATAGGTTAGGTTGGATTGGGAGCTGGACGGTTGGGGCTTTGGACTGCTCAAAGCCTGATCAGGTTCGAGCTCAAATGAGCCAAGCCTGATCGGGGCTTAGGCTGGGCTCAGGCCACCTATAAGGGGAATTGGACCAGCCCTGGACAAACCCAGGCCCGGCCCATCCCAGCCCATTGCCAACATTACAGAGATGTTAAAGTAAATCTTGTGGAATTAAAAGCTTCACAATAGTAGAATCAATAACGACAACCCTCTACCATTTAAGAATTTTCAACTAATACAATCAAGTTTGAAAGATAGAAGACTCACATTGGATGGAAGTAAGGATTTAACGAACTCGTTCAACTCAGCAACTTGATATATTTTGGCTGCAGACATCAGCATACCAATTGATAATCCAAATATGGATCTCTTACATGCAGGAGTTAATGTCCCTGAGAAAAGATAGCATAAACACATGAGTTACAGATGTATTTTATCCAACATTGATAAGATATTTCAGAAAGAAGGGCTTCTACCATTGTTGGAATCCAAGCCCAAATTCGCAAGAGAGAGGGGAAGCTGGAAGGAGCGGACTACAAGAAGGTCATTTGTATTCTGCATATTACAAATTCCAAAAGAGTTACTAAATGTGTAAAGAATGACATACCTAAAATCTCAAATTATAGCTTTAAGTAACCCCAAAACCATGATTAATATCCCGATATCATCACGATCGTCCTCATCAAGATTTTTATAAGATTCCATGTAGCCAACCAGGACTGTAAACGAGACAGATCCTAAACAATAGGACAGGTTTAGCTTAAGGATAAAAGATTAAGCTGCAGCAACAAACAGAAAGGAAACTAGTAGGACAGGTTTAGCTTAAGGATAAAAGATTAAGCTGCAGTAACAAACAGAAAGGAAACTACGTGTGATTGTATTCCAGTCATGCAACAGGAGAGTAAAGGCAGTGGTAGCCAGTGATTTCTGCATTGTCATCAACTACTTTAACAAGATATTCCAACATCAGGATTTAACAAGTATAACAACCATAACAGCATAAAATAAAAAGAAAACAGCATAGGATTTTTAAGTATGATATAGTGTTTATTCTTCATTTTGTAACAGCAAAACTTCCAATATGTTAAGAGACTTAGTTTTCAAAAGAAACATCTAATTAATAAATAAAACAATAAAGTTTGAATCTTACTTTCAACCGTGAAGAAACAACTGTCAACACAAAAGAATGAGCTATAGCTTCAAAATTTGAGGGCATGTTATCTGAAAGGTTCGCTTGTACCCAGAAGGCAGACAGCAATTGGCCTATTTGATCCTCATTAAGCTTCACTACATGTAGTTCCTGCAAAAAGCATTACAACACATAAGTGTTGCTGTGGCAAAGCAGCTTACAAGCATATGCCAAGCATACAGAACACAAACTGGAGTTGCTTACCCCCTCAGAAAAGCTGGATGTAACAGCAGTCCTGTCAATTATTGAATTGATCGAGTAAAAATTGGAGGAATTCTTTCGAGTCATGCATTGTTTCCAATCTTCGTCCATGCTTTCCAATTCCTTATACTCACCATGCACATTTTTTCCATGCCTTTCATTTTTACCATCTTTCTCTCTACGGAGCCTTTCAAGTAGCGATGTTATTGAAGCAAAAGCTGATGCAGTATCTGAATGCCATTTTCGCAATTCACAGATGGAACCTAACTGCAAAGACGCTTCGCGCTGGAGTTGAATAGAGCTGGGCATGAGAAGGATGGAAAATATTCGGTGTGCCCCAACTCGAACCTCAAGATCTGGATGTACCATTACTTTCAAAAGTTGGATTAGAAGTTCTTCAGGGAAGACCTACAATGAAGTTATATACAAGTGATCAAGTATGAGAACATGTAGACAAAACTGAGTATAATCACACAGGATAGGCTAATAATTTATTTCATATAAAAAGATGAGCAATTAGAAAATCCACAACTTAATGAAGTTGTATTTGTTCGATAAAGAATATCACTAACTAACAAAAACTCATACATTGATCATTGAACTTCGTGAAAAATTGATGATATAAGATTGAATACTTGGCAGTCATTGAAAAAAATACACAAATGAATGCCCTGAAAATAGTAAATTGATCCAACCTGCAGCGAAAGTGAAGGTGATGACAAAGAGATCATATGAGCAAGAACAATGAGGGACCCAATTGTTGGACGGGCAACAACTCCAGCAGATGTTAGCTTCTCCAGTGTTATGGCCATCATGTCAAATAGGGGTCGTGTATCACCAATCTAATCTCAACAAAAGAATACATAAAGAAGTTGATTCAAACACAAAACTAAGTGCTACTGAGTAAGATTGTAACTCTCAGCTTCCACAGGAGGGAAGAGGGATTTTGCAGTTCAAGTTACTACATGCATAGCTAGTCTTGATCAGACAAATGCCTAGATCCCAAAACAAATTTACTGTCAAGAATCAGTCATGTAAAATCTTAAAGTTTACCCCTTTAGCAATTTCAAGCAAGCAAATTTCAATGGAGTTCTGGAGTGATATATTCAGGTTTGACTCTTGGTCTCCTGCAGATTCAACTGTTGCTTGAAGACTTTTTCTCAAGTGTCTGCACAGATCACTCACAATGCTAATTTCAACCAGCACTGCTTCGGATCGTATTTGCCTAGCTAAAGCTGCAGCAAGTTGAATGACATGGGATTTGAGTTGAGGATCATGTGCTATATTTTTGTGGTCCAGATGGCGTATAACAGCAGCCAATACCAATTGTTGATCCCCTGGAGTGAAAGAAACATTAGAAATCACACAGTTGCAATTGTTTTTTTCCAGGGGAGTATTTGCAACCCTAAATTCAAGAAAGGGCTAGACATGCATAAGCTAAGCATAATGGAAAGGCATAAAGAGTATTCAAGGTACCTGAAGTTTCCAAAAAGTAGCACAGGTCGGACATAAAAATCATGGCCAGACCTTGTCGAGGAATCCAGTGCCTCCCAGAATCAAAGTAGTTAAACATTGGGTCAAGAACTCTGCGCATTGTTGTCCTCTCCTTTGCTAGCTCAACCATTCTTTGAATACAAACTTGAGCCCATACTCTGGGTGTCTCAAATTCTTCTCTAAAAGATAAAATGCATTGGAAATAGGAAGACAAAGAATCACTAGATTGGGATTAAGTATAGAACAGTTTACAAAAGTTACCTTGTCAACTGAGAAGGATCTTTTTTTTCAGTTCGTTGTCTCATAAGTATGCAGCTAGAGTTAGTTTCTGTATCAACAACAGGAGTTCTACCCTCACATCTAACTACTTCATCTACCCAGTTATGTTGTGGCTCCTCTCTCCCATCATTATTTTCAACATGCAACTCCGGCTCATAGTTATCCAACATTGCATGAACAATCTGCATTTGTTTGAAATTGATTCAAGCATGATTTAAAAAATAATAATAACTATACAGAGTAATAGCAGCAAGTGAATGCCAGTTATGGCTTGATAAGAATTCAACAGTCCTACTTGGCTCGATTTGTGACTTATCTGCAGGCTAAATGGTCATGAATTGCAACTAGCTTTTTAAAACATAAATGCCAGTAACACAACAGAAGCAAATGGCTAAGCATAAAACATCAGACAATGTAACTATATATTATAAGATTGTTAACAGTAAGTCAATTTCCATAAAGTAAATAATCATTTAAAGCAACGTATAACCACTCAAAGCACATACCTCATCAAAAGCAGCAAAGATGTATGAAAACTCTGTCATGTACCAAACCTATCAAGAGCAAACCACCAAATAACATAAGTTGCATACCAAGAATTCTACAATCATTGGCATGTAGGAAAATGGTGATTAATCCTTTAAATTAATTTATTTATATCTAAAGAATATATCATATGAACAAATACCATAGCTGAAAGGCACTGCAGGCTATAAGCTGCACTGCAGGCTATAAGCTTTCAAACGGCTAGTATGATGTTTTTCTCCATTCTCACGTGCCAGCTTACATACTTTTTGAACGAATTTCTCAATTGTATGTGTATATGTAGCATCTACCTGTTTGACCATCAGAGTACGGTAAAGTGATAAGGTAAATTATCATATAAAATAATTATAACTAGAGTTACTTCATAAGAAGAGGGATTTACTAAAGGGTTGATATTAATAGCAGTTGATTCATCTAATTCACAAAGATGAAATAGGTTCTGGAACAAACAATTGTAGGTAAATAACTAATTGTGAAATTATACTAACAGCCATTATTAGGTCAACATAACCATCTTCTAGCATCATCTGTGGTATCTTTTGTACCTTACTCATCCAATTACTAGCATATCATCTGAAAAACCATAGAGTTTAGACATAATCTACCACACTATAAATGAATGTTGTTAAGGTTTGGCAACCAAGGATCAGGCAAGCTTCTTGCTTAGATTTGTCCAACAGTTCATTGACCACATTTAACAAATTGATTGCAAAGTATGCCCTGAAAATTCTAAGATGGCATTATAACATAAACATAAATTCTCAGCATTTAACTTTAGGTATATGCAGCAGAAACAAACACCATTAGTTAGATTTGCCAGAGGACAAGCTAAATGAAAAGACTAAAAAGTTTCACAATCTCACAGATAGACAAATATAAAAACCAAATCAACCAATTAACAGAGTAAAATGCCATTCAGCAGCCTTATTATTCACATAAGCAAACTACATCATCAAGCTTTTTCGTGGACAGACATGAACATATGGTCCACAGGACAACCCAGAACAGTAAATTGAGAGAACACAACCCACGAACAAAAAGCACGAAAATAGAAGAGTGCATAAAAGAAGGACAGAGAAGGCAATGCACCTATCGGGTGTGGTTGAGCCTCGGCAGAGGCAACAGATCTACAATGGCAAAAGAAGGAAGAACACAGGAGAAGCGGAACGAGCAAAGCAAAAGCAAAACCGAAACAAATTGATATCGGGGAGAGCGCGTGGATTAAGAAAAAAATTAAGAAAGGAACATTTGAGAGAGAAGATGAGAAGAACCAACCTGAGATGAGAATACAAAAATAGAAGAACCAACCTGAGATGAGAAGATGAGAGGGGTTGATGAGCAGGAAGAAACAAAATAGAAGAGTGGAAGAGTCGGCTATGGTTTTGTTTACGTGACCCAAAAGGAGAACAGACGGTATAAGGTTTTAGCCCCTGTTATTTACGTAACTGACGGAAACTAGCATAAAAAATAGCTTCCTGCAAAGCTAAAATTTGGGCTTTTTTGAAAAGCTCCAAATTTTAGCTTTTGAAAAAGTTGTATTTCACCTTTTAAAAAAGCTGTTCTATTTCAAAAGTGCTTTTAAAATTTACTGCCAAACACCTATTTTTTCTTCAAAATAGCTTTTGTAGTAGTCAAAAGTACTTTTGGACCATCCAAAAGCTGATCTAAACAGGCACTTAATCATATTTGCTTATTCTTTACTTTTTAATTTATATTCTCTAATATTTTAGTGATAAGATTTAGCTTAAAATATTTTGCTAATTTTATGACATAATGTGTCGTATTTCATATATCTTCTCCTCTTTTCCATTATTGTTGGGATGTGTTTTCTCTATCATTCTTTTCTCTCACGAAAGTTAAGTATTAAATTGCGGATTGTGGTCTGGGTTCTAACCTTCAGGACTTGAGATTCCTTGAAGTTATGATTCACAGATGCTATCTTTTGTAGTTTTTGATTGAGTATTAATTTGAGAATAGTTTTTCACAGGTGAAAAATGGTTGGATCTCTTCCAGTTGTTTGAAAGAGGGGGAATAAATTGGGCATTTAAGAGGTTTGTACCAGAAAGCCTTTCTAATAGCTTACATAATTGCCTTTACAAAAATGTTTGAGGTAAATGACTTCGGTTGTTTAATTTAGTCACGGTGAAGACACACAAACATTAAGAAGTAATTAAGTATAAAAGATAAGATAAGCCTTACTTTTCAGCATTCATTGAACTTCAATGGCCACAAACACAAGTCATTGAACCTTGGTGTTTCCAAGCTTTGAAAGTCATTATCATATTTAAACTTTGAAGAAGAAATATATTAGACTTGCACCTTTATGAGTTGATCATATTAGGGTTTACTTTTAATATGACCTAAAATCTTGATTTTTGGAACATTATAGTAGGACCGTAAACAGCCAATAAGACTTAGCGCTTGCATATATTCCTTGTTTCATGATATTGACTCGTGGGATTGAGTTCCCTGGGAATAAAATATGCTAAATGACTCGAGAAAGAGAGGTCGACGGTCTCCTCTAATTTTAAAATCAGAAGTTTTAAGTTGTAAGAGGTGGGGCTTCAGATTTTCTATATCATTTGACCTATTTTAATCATATTTCTGCTTCAAAATTACGTCATTTTATTTATAAACAAACTCAAAATGACATTATTTTGGAACAAAAACAGGATGAGTTATGGGTGTGGCTCACATGTACATAGTTCACGCTTCATTTCTCAACTAAGTAAAAGACTTGTTGCCCAGAAAAACCAAAAAATTCCTAAAGAAATCCCATAACATTAGTTTCATGCTTCTGCGTTTATGACAAGAGAAATGTACAAATATAGCTTCTTTTAGGAATACACCACTAAAAGATTTAAGAGGTAACATATATCTTAGTTCATTTTCATTTATTCCTAAGATTGCTTCTGAATTGAGGATTCTTATATATTTGTAACTTTGATACTCAATATTCGAAATAAGATTTATATGGTAGATAAAAGTTGAGTTCCTTGAAGTTAAAATTCTTAATATAGTCTTTATTCACTACAACATATGCATTTATTGACTACGTTTTAATTGGTAACGATTTCAAAATCGTTGCTACAAGTAACCTTTTGGCAACGATTTATAACTTTGTTGCTATAAGTAAACAACTTTACAACAGTTTATTAAAACGCCAGTAAAGCAAACATACTTTACAACGATTATCGACAATCATCGCAATAACATCAAGTTTTTGTTGCGAAACTCGAGTTAGTTTCTACCATTAATAACCAATTAACTTTGAGCATTATTGTCTAGGTGAATAGAGTGTGAACAATTGTACTGAAAAATTACACCAGGTAAATTCTCAAGAAAGAGTACAGAGGTCACAAACGGGCCTACTTAAAACCCAACCTCCTATATAGAAATTTCCTGGATATGTAATTTAATAGCACAATAATTCACTACAATTATACTTGACAATAGCTATTAAATAGAAAAATAAAGAACACCAGAATTTAATGAGGTTTAGCCAATTATGCCTACTTTCTCAGACACTACTAAATTGCTATTTCACTTTTTTTCAGGAAATAATCCCAATGAAATATTATAAAAGCAAGGAGAAAATGTTTGCCTTAAGGAAAGATAGGCAATTTTTTGGAATGATCAAAAACTAAAAGGAGGAGGGTTGTTTTATAAGTAAAACAACCTCCCACAAATCTATAATTTCTTAATGTGGGATTTGCAATTGTGGGATGAGCCACAATTGTTGACAATTTAACAAATCTCCACTTTGGCAAATTCCATATCTTCAAATCTTTCACAAAACTCACCTTTAATAATGTCTTCAAATGCGTTTTACAGCGCCCACCTTCAATTTTTATCAATAGTGATCAAGTCCAAATAATGTTGGAACTTCATTGCAGTCACCACCTTTGTCAACATATCAATAGGATTCTCGATGGTATTAATCTTTTGGATTGCTAGTCCATCTTCTTCCAGAATCTCCCGTACAAAGTGATGATGAACATCGATGTTATTTGCCTTACATGGTAAGCTTAGTTCCTTACTAAAAGAATAACACTTTAACTATCACAATGCACTTTGATGTGTTTCTGTCGAACCCCTAATTCACCAAGCAATCCTTGAAGCCAAATTGCTTCCTTCACAACCTCTGTAGCTACCATATACTCTGGCTCCGTAGTCGACAAAGCAACTGTTAGCTGTAAGGTAGACCTCCAACTAACTAGTGCTTTGCAAGAATAAACACATAGCCAGTAGTTGATCAACGCCTATCCAAATCACCGGCACAGTCGAAATCACAATATCTGACTACATATTGACAATTTTGGTTATCCCGTTGAAATACCAAACCAACATCTATAGTGTTCAGAATATACCGTAGAACCCATTTCACAACTTGCCAATGTTCCTTTCCAGGATCATGCATATACCTCACGACCCCAATTACCTGTGAAATGTCGAGTCTTATACACACCATGGCATACATCAAG
Source organism: Erythroxylum oxycarpum (assembly GCA_025629785.1). Classification (NCBI taxonomy): domain Eukaryota; kingdom Viridiplantae; phylum Streptophyta; class Magnoliopsida; order Malpighiales; family Erythroxylaceae; genus Erythroxylum; species Erythroxylum oxycarpum. Next base: position 18,284,910 of record JAOTAZ010000006.1, read on the forward strand.
CTACCAACAACATTTGCATAAGGTACTTTTGACATGTATTCCCGTTCTGTATCATTCTTTGGAGAAAAAGATGCACTGAGTTTGAAATGAGGAGTGAGCAGAGTATTGATAGAATTTGACTTTTCATTCAAGCTAAAACATTTTAGTACCTTTCTCAGATACTGTTTCTGAGTCAAATAAAGTCTCCCTAATTCCTTATTTTTGCTTGTCCCCATGTCGAGAATCTTCTTGACTTCACCTAAATCCTTCATTTCAAACACCTGATTCAACTAAATCTTCAACCTCTCAATTTCTCTTATATTCTTTGAAACTATCAACATATCATCAACATATAGGAGAAGGTAGATGTAGGATCTATCTTGTAGTTTACAATACACACAATGATCGTATTTGCTTCTTGTGAACTCTTATCCCAACGTGAACTTGTCAAATCACTTATACCACTGCCTTAGAGATTGCTTCAATTAGTACAACAATTTTTCAAGGTTACACACCATATTCTCTTTTCTATGAACTTTAAAATTTTCAGGTTGAATCATATAAATTTCTTCCTCTAAGTTGCTATATAAAAACACAGTTTTTACATCAAATTTGTTAGGCCCCGTTTTCAGAACCCAACATTCGGAGACCTTTGACGGATAACTGTTGGAACTCCACCCTGGTGAGACACGTGGCCAACGTCCTACCTGACATTTGGACGCGCATCCCACGAGGGAGGAATTCCTCACCACAGAAGAAACTCAAATTAAACTTAGTTTACTTACTCCCGAACGGATCTTGACAAATTCACTCTAATCTTCCTCAATAAAATTGATCTACTTAGGGTCCACAATTAAATCTGATTCCTAAGCTAAAATTAAATTTCATGTCTCTAGATTAATTAAAATCAAAAATCTCCTCAATCGGATCTCTATAGATCGAGAAATCGCCCAAATACGAAAATATATGCAATATCTCCACA
>JAOTAZ010000006.1:18294729-18306264 GCA_025629785.1 Erythroxylum oxycarpum
CTTGAGTGATGCATGAATTGGGCGAACCATCGATGATGGTTCCTCACTGAGTTCGCAAACTCATCCAAAATTGCAATATATTTTTCAGGATCGAGAGTAGCCTCTTAGCTCCAGAGGGACTGTAGAGCCTTGTAGATTCAGATTGGCGAGAGAAGCTATGGCTCACAGGTCGGTCAGCTGAGATTCTTTTGGATGACCTCTAGTTAGGACTGTTATTTTTGTCTTATTGTATATAGTAGTTGTGTTAAGTTTTCAGAGGAATGTACAGACAAATGATACTAACAGTTTGTAAATTACTTACTTTGATGAAATGCAATGGAAACAATTTGGTTTTTAAAAAGTCACAAATTACTATTAATGTTTTATTATTGTGATGCCATGTTGAGTTTAGAGTTATTAATCTGTAGTTCTCTCTTATCGTAGGATATGTACCGAAATGACCTACGGGTGTTTCGGTGGGTACTCTACGGTAAGAGGGTGCTACATAGAAATTAAATTTTGATCTATCAATCTATTAAAACTCTTTTTAACTATGAAATTATATTTGAAGCAATCTAATAGATAACTAATAAACAATTAAGATCTCTCTTCAATTACTTATTAATTTCATGTTTATAGGCCTATTGAGCTACGAGCCCTTGATGTGCAACAAAAGATAAGTGAATAAATCCAATTCCTTGATTTAAATTAAATAGAAAATAATAAACATCACAAGCATATTTATTAAATTAAGAATGCAAGTTTAACAAATAATTTAAGAGTAATTCCTTAAAAGGAATTTAGCAATCCAAATATGTAACTAAATATCTAAAGTTAATCATCATTAACATCAAACAATAGCAAGGAAAAAAGAAAAGAGTGTATAATGAAATCTAGAAGTCGTTTTTTTTGTCTTGACATTTACATGATCATGTCAGAGGCTTCCAGCTTTCTACTCTTTATTGCACTATCTTACATAAGATTGGAGTATCGTGCCAAACTTGATTCTCCAACTTTTCTTCATTTTTTTCTTTTATTTTTCTTGTCTCCACTCATCACGAAACATTTAAAACAATCCTTGAAATATATAAATAAGATCAAAATCTTGTCTTAAACAATAATTAATAAAAAATAAACAAAAACACTAACAAGAACGTAAATCTAAGTCCTAAACATATGATTATCTACTAAGAAAACACTAAAAGTAGACTCTAACATGTTGAAAAAATACTAAGTTTTACACCTATCAGTCTTTAGGTACCTTGAGAGGGATAGTCTTTTAGTTTATTTCAATCTTATCTCTAGCGGATCTATTTAACAAATTATAAACTTTATTGAGTTTTTTTTTCATAGCCTAAATCTTAGGTACATTAGTGCTATCATAAGAATTTATATTCAATAGCTTTTGTTCTTTATAAAGGCCATTAGTTTTGTGACACACTTATAAGCTTCATGTCCTTCAACTTTGAGGTATTTATTAAATCTAAAGGGTGCATTCCTTTTTAATTGAAATATTTTGATAAAATTTTCAATAGGGCAATGGTTTGAGCATAGCTAATTACTAAGGCATATATAACTATTAAGGATGCTTATAAGCTAATTATAATCTACTAAAGCTCTATAAAGCTTATTCTTAAAAAGCCACTCTCTATTTTCATTATTGGTTTATGTTAGCATATTCCATTTTAGTATGAAATCTATAGAATCTATATGGCTAATGCAATTAATTTACTACATCTTTTGAGATGTACTCTTACTCCTTCCACTTCAAAGTCACTTAGTAGGATTTAGTGTGTACTTTCCATCTATAAATCCATCAAATCTTTCCATAATTCCTTCCTTTGGGATTTAAGATTTGTTGCATATATTATTGTGAAACTCAATCTTATCAAGCATCTTGTTAGTAGAACTTGATAATGAATTAACCTCTTACATTATAAGTGGTAAAGTATTTTAATATCATTAGGGTCATAAAAGACTATGATCCATTTATTGCAATGCCTAGTATGATTGCTCACTGTAATCCATTTTTTTTAATGAACCATAGCCTTTTTTGATGAGAAGACTCCTTTATCTTATTCCCCAATAGATTAGCTAATGGTGGTTTATTATCAAGGAGAGCACCATGAAGCACTTTCTGCTTTGTGGGTTTTTAATAGCCTTTAAATTCTAAGAGACAAAAATCATTAGGTAGTGAAAAAGAGAGATTAATTCTTCCTCGTTAATTTATGATTGGGGCAGTTTGTATGCATGTTATTGACTACTGGTATTAATTTTAAGATTGAAGAGCTAGAGGGCATCTCTTCTTGAGCAACCTTTATACTTAATAGCCACTACTATCACTTACGTTCTTAATAGATAATTTTGCAATTGGAGAATCACTACAAGAGAAGTGTAAATTAGCGACGAAAATTTACTGACAGTAAAAAAACCGTCAGCAATTACCGACAGAAAGAGTATAGATGTTGATAATGTCAATTGGAAATATTACTTTAGTGGCGGTAGAAATTTCCGTCGTTAAATTCAGAAGAAAAGGTGTACCGATCGATATTACCATTAATAAAAATCTTTGTTAGTCGTCGGCTTTTAACTGTAATAAAACGTCATCATTTGGGCATAAACCAAACGACGTTGTTTTGGTGAAACTCAAACGTTGAAACCTTGACGAACAAAATGACGTCGTTTGGTTAATACCCAAATGACATTGTTTTGGTAAACTTAAGAACGTCTTCGCCTCATGAACAAACAACGTCGTATGGGTTTTAATCAAATGATATCGTATAGGTTTTAGTCAAGGAGTTTCGACATGGCTTCTAGTTTTGGGTGGTAGTAATTCATTCTGTTGGGAAGAATGTGACAAAATTGTCCCTATCGAAGGAATAAAGGATACAATAACAATCTCCACTTCTTTAAGAAATGATCGTTTGCCTTCCATGACCGATCTTCTACTTCAAGGTGTATAGTATCATCTGAACTTCGTCACTTTCTTTATTATGTACATCTTATTTCCCTTTATGAAGCTATTATATATATTCACATTTCATGGTATATACTACATGTTGTTTTAAGCTTACTTGAATCTCAAAGATGACATTTATGCCGAAGGAAGCGGGAGCAATGACACAACAGTCGATGAAGGATTAGAAAAATCGGCTGCCTTGGAAAAGTTGGCAATTCCACAGCGCTCGTTTGGACACTCACATAGTATAAGTTTTCAGGATAGGTTCGTTTAACGAGTATCTAATCTGGCAATTTGTAAGTTCCTTCCTATTGTGATTATAGGTAAACTGTTTCCTCACATTTCATATACAAGTTTAGCAATAGTGGAAATGTTGTTGCAAGAAGGTGTTTAAAACCAAACATATAAGGGAAGAACTTTCATTGTTTACATTGGTGCGTTCGAACATGTCAGGACCTTTCTCGGGAATCCAGTCATCAGGGACTCATTTATCTTTACCAACTCTTATGTCACTTGGAATCCAACAAAATAATTATATCATTTTCATGTATCTCTGCAATACACTAAACTCTGCTTTAAACTAATTATATTATTGTTCTATGACTATAACAATTATTCTCATAATTGAATTCAAAGTTTGTAATTCAATATGATATTCAACAAATTGCCTTATTTCCTTTTACATATATTGTGTAAAATATTGGATTCAAATTCAAATTCTTATATTTCTACAAAATTAAATAAACAAAGAATTTCAGGTAAAAATATGAGACCAAAGAGACAACGTGTTTTCACGCAGCCCAGGCTCAAAAGGATTTTCAGAGGGACTTACTGTGAGGATGGCCCATCACAGTCTCCAGTTGCCACTGAATCACCACCTCCACCTCCAGAGCCTACAATTGTAGATAAAGCATCACTTGCAACTACTAATGCTTCACAATCCACCACTCATACATCATCCATTACCCCTATAGCAGATGAAAGAGATGATTGCTAGCCTAGAGCTCAGGGACCTAATGGAAGAAAGTTTATCAAAATAGTCAATATGTTGTAAGTGAAATAGCATGAAATACTATATATGTTTATAATTAAATTATAGGTTTAAATTTTTACAAACGGTATAAAATTATTTGTTCTTATATTAGGTTGATTCCGTTTGGACCGTGTTCTAGATATATGACGTCTACATTTAAGGAAAGGATTGATCCTGAGGGTTATGTATGGAAGAAGATCTCTAAGGCCACAAAGGCATTTTACTTTCAGGAGTTTGAGATACAATACGCAAATAATGTTCTTTTTTCATTTATTTGTATACATTAATAACATAAATATTAACATATTATAAGTTATCGAATTTATTTCTTTTAATTTCAAAAACAATTTTACTGGAATTCTAGTATCGATGGGTTCATACATAGTGTATGGGAGAGGCGAGTTCGTACACGTTATCGTGACTTTATTAGTGTGATATGCAAGGTTGGTGTATGACTGCCTTATATTTCTGAGGGCATATGGAGTCGTTGACAAGAGTACTGGACATCACCTGAGGCAATGTTCATCTTAGAGCGTAACTCGACCAACAGACGTGGAGGCCCAGGGGGTGATAGTCTTCCCGTTCATACGGGAGGATCAATTACCCACCACGAGCATATAGAAAGACTTGTAAGTATCTAAATATTACACTTATAATCTCATTTTTTACTTTGTTGTATTTCAATTTAAATTAATGTGTGAATGTTGTGATGAAAATATATGTGGTATGGATAATGATCATGGTATAATGTCTGGTACTATATATGCTTGTGTTGAGTTATTTTCTTTATTCAATAGAGGGTAATATCATAAAAAATAAAAGAGACTCTGCCGAAATTTTTATAAATTCTAGTTTAACTTAAAACATTTTATTGTTATGCAGGAAAAGTCTATGGGCATAAGGCCTACACCCCTTTAGTTGTTTTTGCATACTCACACTAAGAAGCATGACGGTGTGATATTCGTCAACAGGAGATGTAGAAAACTGAATGTATGTCAAATTTATGCTTTCATATTCATTCTTAATAATTATCACTTACTAATATAATCATTGCCTCCTAATAGGACCAAATATAAGAAACAAATTCAGCGACAATCTCAGGGAGAACAAGCTGTTGATGAGAGCCAGGCATATTTTGTTGCAGTGGGTGGTAGGGACAACAAAATAATTAATTATATAAACAAAACAACAAAATAATGCACAAATAATTTATAGTTGTTGAAATTATCCATTAATAATAAGATTATGAAATAAAATTTAATGTTAGGATTTTAAAAAAGAAAATTTAATACATATTAGGTAGAATCATTACCGACGGTTTATGATAATTCATCGCAAAATATTAATGGGTATTACCGACGGAAACTAAAATTCCGTCAGTATATTGAGTGACATTTACCAACAGATTGTAAAGAAATCGTCGGTATACTGAGTCATATTTACTGACGGTTCGCGATAAACTGTCGGAATAACAATTTTTTCCATCGGTAAGTTTCTGTCGGTATTTTTTCCGACGACTAAGAGCTTCCGACGAAAATTTTACCGTCAACCAATTTCACAACGCATTTATCTATCGATGAATACCGTCGCTAAATTGAATTACCGATGGTTTGTTTACACTTTCCATCGGTAAGCCTCCTTTTTCTTTTAGTGAATCCTTAACAATTGTGTCTTTAATTCAATATGTCTGCACTATTGTATCTACTCAGTCAACTATCAACTTGACTGCCTTATTCATCTAATCTTGTTCCACCTCCTTTTGCTTTATAGATATCATAATTGACTCCAACTTTTCCTTTTTCTCCTATAACTTTGGGAGCAATGTTTGGTACTTTCTCCCTCTTTGTTCTCTAAAATCCTAGGTTGCAATCCTTTTTCTTGAATTCCATAAATCTTAACACTCTCTCCTGATTCAATGGTTTAACTAGTAAGGACCTAACTCACAACTTTCTCCTCCTTAAGTCTCCATTGGTATTTAATTGGAACTTCTTCTTACACATGCTTCCCATCTTTATCAAGCCTCGTAAGCTTGACTTTATCCAGTGATTCCTTACTCAGAGGAGCCTCAACACATATCTTTGTGTATCTATTCTCTTATAGCATTGCAATTGCCTTATCCATACAAATAGGTCTTCCAATAAAGCTTGTAAGCTAACTCAAACCATATATAGAACAACATTTAAGAGGGACATTGTGTATTTCACCTAAATGATAACATTTTTAGTTTTTGAAAAGGTTTTTTTTAAACTTGGTCTCCATTTTTGAAGCAAGAGAGGCTTGCCATTTACACGCGAAGGACCAGTTTTTAGTATCTATCCAATCGAAACTTTAGAGCTAAATTTATATATGAAAATCGCCTCTTCGTTAATCGAGACTTGCTCTAACCTTTTTTTATAGTAACAAAGCTCATTAATGAGCTATAGGAAACCCTAATCTCTTATCAGAGGACGAACCAATTAATGAAGGAAACCATCTTTTGGCACCCTTTTACATAATTTCCTCAGAGTTCATAAAAAGCATCACTATTTGTTGCATGTGAATTGGCCCGTCCACAAGTCAATGATTGGTTGCATGGTTTCAAATGTGGTTGGCGTCTTCATGCATTCAATTGTGGCTGCTTGTTATAAGTCTACAAGGGAGACACCTAACATAGCCCATTTTTCAAGATCTTCAAGCGTGGTGAGCGACGATTGCGCAGGACATCAGCTATAAATAAGGTAGCAGGCTTAGAGGAAAAGATAACCATTCTTTCCTTTATGAAATCCTATATCCTCTTTGTATTTGAAAACCTTTTGTTTTAGCCTTTGTACTTGTTTACATTCTTCACATATTAGTAAAAGTACTCACCTTCCGGCCGTAGACGTAGGTTACATTGACCGAACCACGTAAATCCTTGTATTCTGTCCCATTTATTTTGTCTGTCTTTATTTGCGTTACTACTACTTCGAGCTATTAAATTCAACCAGTATCCGATCCGAGGGTATTTTATCTTAACACTATCTATGAAAAGTATCACTATCACCCACAACTTGTTTCCAAGAACACCTAACTAGCAGTTTATATCTCTAATGGTCCTAAGGGCTTCAACAATTGAAATACTTGCGTTTAATGCCTTGGAGCTAGTTTGGTTTGAGATAGTTTCAAGACGAGAAAGAGCTATGCGAGGATTAGAAGAATTAAGTTACAGAGAGGGAAAGTCACGGTCTGCTAGGGACAAGCCAAGGCTAGAAGAAGGTTAAGGGGTTATCAAGATAATTCTAGTTGAAACTTGAGTGCAAAGAGGAACCAGAAGAGAAGATATTGGAGAAGGAGCAAGTGGAGAAGAAAAGGGAACCTCGTTGACAATTGCCATATCTGAAAAGAAAAGAATGACTGCTATTAGAGGGGAGCAATCCTACCAATAATGTTTACTAGAATAGGAAAGAATATCCGATAACAATTAGGTCAAAAGAAAAGGAGAGAGGTCAATTTGATTAAAACTTGCTACGTGTTTAATTCCTTTTTGGTTTCAAAAGGGATGTTTTTGGGTTATAATAGCTCAATCAAATTCATTCATGGTTAACCACGAGGTGTGGCGTAGTGGTAGCTCGCTTCTGCCCCTTAACCATGTGGTGGGGAGTTCGACTCCCCCTCATGGGAACGAAACGCACCTCGTGGCCAGCTATTTACCGCTTCGTGGGAACTCCCGTGGTGAGTCTGGATTAGTCGAACACTCATGTGGTGCCGGAAATCAAATGGTTTACACCGAAAAAAAAAAATCATTCATGGTTGACAAGAAGCTTACATCTTGTTTTAATCGGGAAACAACCCCAGATCCAAATTTAACATCTGATAAGGAATAGCTCATCCGCATATTTGAGGGGCCAAACGTTCACATTATTCTTTGCCTTGGCAGTTTTTGTCTTCGTCTGTTCCCAGTGTAATTTCTACTCCAATTGAGTAGAGAGTCACTTCTGACGTTCGTAAGATCTTTCTCATTTTTTGCCTTTATTTTAATCACTTTACCAGTAGTCATAGTAACTTCTAAGCTTTAGCCATAGGCATTGAGATTCGGCTTAAAGTTCGGGATCCAGAACATAGGGCTACATAGAGGTTGCACGACGCTTATTGTCTGACTTTCTTCTTCACGTCCTAATCCTTAGCCTGAAATTACTCCGAGCCAACAAATTTATTGAAGCCCAACCAGGAGCTACTCCTCAATACAATTTTCACGATTTTTTTATTATAAAAATACAGTGTATAATGGACATAAATTTTAGTAACAGTCTCTGATCATGCTACCATATTGTACAGAATATCCCACGTATATGACCATACATATCTTGCACCGTATTTAACACTGTTCATAATCATAAGCCTTACAAAGAAAAGCCACCCTTAACCACCAATATATTTAATCTTTCAACTAAACTCAAAATTTTCATATGATTCAAAGTTCTCATACGGAAGAGATTCATCCTGATTGGAAACTGCCTCTGAATTTCCATACTCAGGTGTTTCAGAAACATCTGAGTTCGTATACACCAGAGTTTTTTGAGTTTTATATGCTTCCGAGTCCTAGTAAATTTCAGAATCCTCAAAACTTGGAGTTTCGTTGGCTTCATGTTCTACTCCAACAAACTTAAGCAAGTAATCCACTCCATTAACTACATCATATACCATTAATCCAATTCTACCTCCAATCCAACTACCCAGTTGACTTCCTACAAGATAACCTAGGCGTCCAAGGCTCTGCTCACCATAAAACCCACCAGCGTAGGCACCAGCCAAGGTTCCACTGCCCCTTAGGAATCCTTCAGTCATGGTACCACCATAGTAAATAGCTTCAAAAAAGTCCCACCCAGAAGAAATGATGGGACCAATTATGCGCTTAGCCTGCCTTTTTGCAAGCTTTGCTGCGTTTACCCCTTCTTTTTGTGCTAGTTTTGCTGCATCTTTTCCACGGATTCCTTGTCCCAATGCATCAATTATTGCACGTTCAATTGCAAGATTCCTATCTTTCTCAACATGAGCGGATCTCATGTTATAGACATAGAGCTTTACACCCTCCTTTACTGTCCATGCTAAGGTTCCACTGCTCAAATCAAAGCAATCAAAGACTGTAAATTTCCCACTCTGGGATGAAGTAGCTTCCCCAACCAGTAGCCACTTTTCAGCTATAAAAAGAGTAAAAAGTCACAGAAATGAGCATTCAATATGATGGTCAACAATCTTGAAGGCACATACATTCGTAAAACATGCATAAAGGCTAGATTGAGATCTTTTTTCTATACATTAACAATGGACCAGATATTGTCACTTTCCTGATATGTTACAGATATTCTCTTCATTTAATTGTATAGGGAAGAGTTACAGACGCATCATTAAATTGAAACAAAGAAGAATTTTGAAGCATTAAGAACTCAAGGAACAAGTATGACAGAGCAGAATCTCTGCAGGTATGTGGTAATACAACTAGATTTCATGTATTCAATCATGTTATACACATAGTACTTTTATGTTGAAATAACAACTAATTTGTAGAGCTCAGATTTTTAAGTACCCAGTGCACGAAGGTAACATATATTGTTATTACAAAGATAAAAAGATTAAGGATTTTATTAGCCTTGATACGTTCTGTCCTAGTTTAGAACTTCAATATTCATTTCTGGAGTCCTATTAAATTTTGTTCTTTGCAAATTGGGAGGAATAAAATGTCATCCCGTGCAAGGCCCTCTATATTATGCACAACATGACATTTAGTGTGTGGATGGAATATGATAGAATATTCATATTGCCCTTTAAAAGAAAGACAACTTTAAAAGGAGTTATCTTGAATCAACATCTTTTTTTGGGCTTACCCGCTTGAACTATATGTTTTGACTACCAATTAATCAAATAAAATTTGTATTCTATCAATAAATCTATTTTCTTGCAAAAAATTGACACATTCTTTACAATTAAGTTAAAAAGTATTTCATTTTCCTCTTTTTTGTGAAAAATCAATTCTAGTAGATGAAAGACACAACTATACCTTAAGCCAGTACCAATTCCAACACAAAAGAAGGCAACCAAAATAGACCATAATTGATGTTAACATTCAAGATCAGGAATTGGTTGCTTATACAATGTAAAAGACAGCAAATTCAGCACAAACACATCCAAAGAAAACACTTGCTGCACCGTAATAAACACCGAGGATTCAAACCCTTTTTGTCATTCTGTTTATACATAAGTACATACATACATGTATTATAATCTCTCTCTGTGTATATAACTGGTTGTTTCAAAACAATAAAATTCCACTATCGACGCAAATCAATAAGTGATCAAATTGAATTAAATAAATTAACAACTTCCATAAGAATGAGAACCAACAAGAGCTTCATGCTTCGGATTGAAGTGGTAAAATAACATAACAGAGCACTACAATTACACATAAGTGCTAAGGCCAAGCTTTTGTCAGCCAAATGAATTCATAATTCACCAAAAGGCAACGTTCATGAATTCCAAATGCAATTACTTTAACCCAAAAGCAAAACAGCTTCTCCAGTCAAAAAGACTAAAACATTGCAAGTGATATGATTTGATCAGTAATAACAAAGAAATCCTAGAACATTACAACAGGCTAAGTAAGATAGAGCATCAACTCAAAGAATCAAAGCCAGAGAATTAAGAATGCTATGTCACCACGTTGAGAAGATGAGAAATTTGCACAAGAGCAAAGTCTCAATTTGAACATATCCTTACACACTAACTCCACATATTTTCATATTTACCAAACAGCCTTCTCACAAACCTCTAATTAACATGCAATGAAGTTACAGTTACCTGTCAGTCTCTAACAACCAAACTTATGTGCTTTGAAGTAGGTTTGGGCTTAGTATATATATCTGCTAAAATATAAATGCAAAAGGAAATAATCGTAGACTCACTATTCGACCCTTCAGGTTTTCCAGCTAAGCGCTTTGAAACAACTTTCAAGGAGTAAATTTCAATTCTGAACAGAAAAAGGCTAATCTAGTAAGGTGTAGTATAATGGACCAAGAAGCCAACTGAGTTGTAAATGCCTTATATACATGCACATCTTCCGAATTTCAGGGCAATAAACATTTGCAGCATCAAGAATGCTGAGAGCATCCCACACCTGAATAATTTAAAAATGAAGCAAAAGTAGAGAAGAGAAACCAAAAGGTCAAAAAGGATAGAAAAACCTGTTTGTAGGACAGGGCTCGATGTGGAGAGATAATAGAACAGAGTCTTGTCTGCTGCGTTTGGTTGTTGTCTCCAGTAGCTGGAGACGGAACGGAACAAAATTTTGGAGGCAGAACGGAACAAAAACTGGAGACAGTGAGGTGTTTGGTTATAGTGGACAGAACAGAGAAAACTATCTCCGTCTCAAGGACATAATGTGTTTGGTTGCAGGGGACAGAACGAAAAAATAGTGCAAATGACAAATATACCCCTGATCCTTAATATGATTAGAAATATGTAATTCGTTGATACTTTTATTATGAATGGATTGTAATAATAAATACAAATTATATAATAATAATAATAATAATAATAATAATAATAATAAATT
>JAOTAZ010000006.1:18408316-18424681 GCA_025629785.1 Erythroxylum oxycarpum
CTATTAGTTATGGTAATAGAAATTAGTTTAACATCGAATTATTTTTATAATCAATTTAAAATACATATTTTATTTTTTAAAATACGAGTAATAAGTCAAATTATTTATATATGATTTTGGGATGAATTGAAATTAATTTAACTTATCTCTATGTGAATTTTGAGCTTTATTTGGTTAATTCTCATACATTTCAACTTTATTGCTTAATAGGTGCAAATAGATAGATTTTAGGCAAGAGGCATAACTTTTTTTATGAATGTCGGATTAAGGTCATTCAAGTACTCTTTTAAAGAGGACTCTGAGTTCTACAACTTTCATGAAGACTCTAGGAGAGATTTTGCCATCTAAAGGGTCAAAATTGCACATTTCTATTGATGCCTAATGTATGTTCGCCCAATGAGCATGATGTTCCTTCAAACAGACATGAGCGGAGCTAGAAAGTTGGAAAACTCGAGAATGTCCACTGAGTGGACATGAAGTTCACCTAACGGATATTTACTGGCCAAATTTGCTCCGAAAGACAGAAAATGTCTGCCCAACGGACTAAACGTCCACCTAACAGACTTTGGTGGCACTATTTCGATCCATTTGCCAAAACTAGGTTTCTTTGAGCCCAAGATATTATAAATACTCATTTTAAGACCAAAAGAGGGAGTTCTGCACTGAAAAAAGGCTGCACAAAAGGAGGCATCTAAAAGAGGCAAAGAAGAAGATCAAAGAGGATTAAATGAAGCATTGGGAGCAATTTTGTTTTGTGTTCTCACAATCTTCTCTCTACTCTTTCTTGGATGTTGATTTTCTTTATTTATATGGATTCTTTTGTCAAGTTCTTGAGCTAAACCCCATTTTGGTTAGGGATGTAGCCTACTTTGGGGGATTGATTTATATTTTATGGATTGATTGGTGTTGAATGAAAGTTCTTGGGTTATGTTTATCTTTCTTGAATTTCATTGTTGTTTCTATGCTTGATCACCATAGATACAACCTTAGGAATCATATGATAAACTGAGAGGTGAAGTATGATTTGTGCCCTAGGAAGATAAACATATTAGATTTAGAGATAGAGATATCTTGAACTAGTGTGATAACTTATGGTCGCTTATTCTTAATGAATTTGTCTAGTTAGGTTTCACACTGAGAGAAGGAAATCAACTAGTTAGGTATTCTTATATTATATGTCTTGAGAGAGAATATAAGTAAATTTGTGTAATTGTTATTATAACATTTCATGCAATCAATTCCATAATTTATTGATCAATCTCTTAAATTTGTGAACCCTAAAGCCCTAAATCTAAATCATCAGATTTCCATTGTTTGTTTATTTACAGCCTTTACAATTTATTGGCTGCTCTAATCCAATCATGTTTTAAGTTTCTTATTATTTTAGTTCAAGTAATTAGGATTAATTAAGTAGTGAATATCTTAGTCCTTGTACCTTGGAATACTTGATTTGTAGGTACTAGGAATGATTATGTGCACTTGCAGATTTTGTCGACCAAGTTTTTAGTGTCGTTGCCTGGGATTAATTTAAATTTGCTACTATTAATTCTAGTTATTTTTAATTACCTTTTTCTTCCATTAATTACTTTTCAACCCTTTCTTTTTGTTTTATTTCAAGAGTTGCACGAACTTAAGGCATTCAAAAAATTTAAACAACAATCAGCTAATTGAGCTAAATCTTGAAATTGAATGCACTTGTAAAAGGAACAATGCCCAAAGAAGAAAAGAAATGGCAAATAATAATCAAAATCCAATTCAGCATGGGGAACAAGATATGGGGAACGATTAATTCAATAAAGGAAATAAGGATGAACTAGTGGTTATTAATCCTGCAGTAAGGAGAATTAGGGATTATCATATGCCATTTATTGTTTGCAACCCTTCTTGCGTTCGATTGAGTGTGGCAGCAAGGAATTATGAGTTGAAGCAGATTCATCTATCTATGTTGCCACAATTTAATGGAATGCCGAGTGAAGATGCTCTAACCTTTATGAGAGATTTCTATGCTACAATTCAAACTCTTCCATTATATGGATTGTTCGAAGATGAGTTAAGGCTAAGGTGTTTTCCCTATTATATGAAGGGATTACCAAGAAACTGGTTGCTAAGCTTGGAGGTAGATTCCCTTGATACTTAGGACAAAGTAATGGAGACTTTCTTGATAGAGTGGTACCTAGCCTACAAAACTCTCGAACTAAGGAAGATGATACGTTGGCTATCACAGAAAGAAGGAGAAAAATTTCATGAAGCATGAGAGCGATTTAATGATCTCCTTAACTAGTGTCCTAATCATGGATTTGATAGATACTCTTTGGCTCAGTTTTTCTACTATGGTCTCACTTATCACAATCAGCTTTGGTGGATTTAAACGTTGGTGGGAATATTAGTAACTTGAGTTCCTAAGAGTTATGGAATATTTTCAAAACAGTTGTGGAGAATGCACATTGTAAAGTGACTAGGAGCAAAGCTATTGCTCTTAATGAGGTGGGTTCTAAATCTGACATGACCTACCAAGTTGTTGAGACAAATAAGAAGTTGAATATGATGACTAATGACAACAAGTTTAGTAGGGATCCTTGCACTTGTTATTGTAGATTTGGGCATACAACAGTTGGCTTTATGAACATTGAAGTAACAATGCCAGAGGAAGAGGTGAGCTATGTAAAAAATAGTAGATAAGGTAAGAGATTTGATCCTTTCTCAAACACCTACAATGAAGGTTAGAAGTTTCATCAAAATTTTCATGGAAAAATCAAGGGGTTGCAAGACTAATGGGACCACCTGGTTTCCAAGCACCATCGAAACAACAATATTCACCTCCTTCATCTTCTGCACAACAACAATTCCCTTTCCTTTGGGAGAAAAAAGTGGATAGGCTTGAAGATATGTTTCCTTAACTTATGAGCAAGATGGATCAAAATGCTCAAGCTATCTCTTAAGCCATAAATAGAATGGAGCAGAACATCCAGTCTAACCAATCTGCCCTCAGAAATTTAGAGGTGTAAATCAGTCAAGTGGCAAAAGAGGTAAGTGAAAGAGGTAAGGGAAAGCTACCTAGCAATACCCAAGTGAATCCAAAACAAGATTGTATGGCAATTCTTCTAAAGAGTGGTAAGTGGTAGAAGGTTTGGTTCCTAAAGAGAAGGAAGCTAAGATAAATGAAACCAAGGATGCTGAAATTATGAATTTGAATGAAGAAGAAGAGCCTAAAGAAACTGAACCGAAGAAAAAGTCTTCACTAATTTCATAATTTTCCTTTATGTCACCCATACCATACCCTCAAAGGGTAAAGAAGAAGTATGATGATTCCAAATTTCAAAAATTCCTTGACCTTTTCAAGAAGATCCAAATCAACATCCTTTTTGCTGAAGCACTTGCTAAGATGCCTGCCTACACCAAGTTCTTAAAGGAAATCATCTCCAACAAAAAGAAACTGGACAATTTTGCTACGATAGCCTTAACTGAGGAGTGTAGTTCTAATTTACAAAATAAACTACCCCCTAATTAAAGGACCTAGGGAGTTTCACTATTCCTTATCACTTTGGTGCTTCTAATATTTTTCAATGCTTATGTGACTTAGGTGCAAGTATTAATCTTATTCCTTTGTCTCTTTATAATAGGCTTGGAATTTGTGATCTCAAACTAACTATAATTTCATTGAATCTTGTTGATAGATCAATTAAATACCTTATTGGTATAGTTGAGGACTTACTAGTAAAAGTTGGTAAGCTTATAATTCTAGTTGACTTTGTTGTGCTTGAGATGGATTTTGATATGCAGATTCCTATAATTTTAGGAAGACCATTCTTAGCCACTGGTGGAGCATTGATTGATATCTTGGATGGTAAGCTGACCTTGAGAGCTGGTGATGAGGAAGAGGTGTTTAACATTTTCAAAGTTTTAAAGGGACCCTCTTTCGATGAAGTCACTTATAGGATAGATGTAATTAATTCTCTTACACTTGAATCTATTCCTAAATTAATGTATGATGATGCTTTAGAGATATGTCTAGCTTTAGGAATAGATGAAAATGAATTGGATGATGAGTTAGTGGACTATGCATATAGATTGCAAGGTAAGGGCTTTAGGTATAGACCTAAAATTGAATAATTGGGTCCTCCTAAACATAAATTGTTACCTTCCATATTAAGCCCAACAAAATCTAAATTAAAACAGCTTCCAATTCATTTAAGATATGCGCTCTTAGGAGAATCAAATACATATCCCGTTATTATTTCTTCTTCTTTAAATTCATCTTAAGAAGATAAATTATTAAAGGTGTTACGTGAACATAAATTGGCTATTGCATGGAATATAGCTGACATAAAGGGAATTATCCCTTGTATTTGTGTTCACAGGATTTTAATGGAGGAAAACCATAAACCTAGTGCGGAAAATTAGATGAGACTCAATCCTAACATGAAGGAAGTTGTGCGATCTGAGGTACTTAAGTTACTTGATGCAGGAATTGTCTATCTTATTTATGATAGCTCCTGGACAAGTCCTGTGTAGTTGGTGCCAAAGAAAGGTGGCATGACCGTCACAACAAGTTCATTAACGGTGACTTCATTATTTGGAGCTTGGTCATGTATTTATGGCTCTTGATCATACATTTGTTGTTTTTATAAGTTGTTAAAATTTTCAACAACTCTAGGAACAAACACTTGAGAAGAAGTTATAGGCAAGAAAACTTGCACTTTAACTTCTTGAATATTCACTTTCTGTGACTCTAAACTCCCATTAATTTCTCCATTTTTGATAAATCTAGCATTTCCAGTTTCAATAATTCTTGTACTATGATTAGGACAATAAAACATATACCCTTTAGATTTTTCTAGATAACCAATGAAAAAATCACTGATTGTTCTTGAATCCAATTTCCTTTCATGTGGATTGTATATCCGACTTCTACCGGACAACCCCAAATATGTAGGTATCTTACACTAGGTTTCCTTCCTGTCTACAGTTCAAAAGGTGTCTTCAGAACTGCTTTACTAGGAACCTTATTTAATAAATACATGGCAGATTTTAATGCATACATCCACAATGATGATGGTAGAGAACAATGACTTATCATACTCCTAACCATATCCACTAAAGTACGATTGTGTCTTTCTGCTACACCATTTTGTTGTGGTGTATCTGGCAATGTGTATTGAGTACATATACCACAGTTTTCATGAAATTTAGCAAATGGACTAGGACATTGTCCACTTTCACTATATCTTCAATAATATTCACCACCTTTATCAGATTAGACTATTTTCACTTTTCTATCTAATTGCCTTTCTACCTCATTTATAAATACTTATAAAGCATTTACTAACTGAGATTTTTCATGAAGCAAATAAATATATCTATAACGTGAAAATCATCAATGAAAGTGATGAAAACCTTTTCTTTATTCAATAATGGAACATCAAAAGGCCCACATATATCAGTATGTATAATTTCAAGGAGCTGTGTACTTCTTGTGACTTCTTTCTTAATTGTTTGTTTTGTATGTTTTTCCCTTAAAACAATTCACACAAATTTCAAGATCGGTAAAATATAATTCTGGAAGAATTTCATTCTTTACTAATCTGGTCATTTTATCATTCGATATATGATCCAAACGTTTATGCCATAAGTAAGCTGAAGTTTCATTTATAAAACTTCTTTTAGTACCAACAGTATGAAGTAAGGTCAATAGGGTTTTAGTAAAAAGGTTATCAAGCTTTAATTTGTACAAACCATCACAGAGTATACCATAACCAATAAGGCAATTATATTTGAACAAACTAAAACATCCATTACCAAATTTGAAGGAATATCTAACAGTATCAAATTTTGACAAAGAAACTAAGTTTCGAGAAATTGTAGGAACATAAAGGGTTTCGAAAATATCTAAATGATTTCCTATGTCTAAAATTAAATGGTAAGTTCTAATGGCTTCAACTGTAGCTTTGACTCGATTTCCCATGAAGACAAATATTTCATTTGGGTTTACAGTTTGGATCGTAAGGAATCCCTGCATCGTATTAGTAATATGAGTGGCACATCCAAAATCAATCCGCCAAGTATTATAAGGAACTTCTGCTAAATAAGATTCGAAACATACTAAAGAACTAGGCTTACCTTTCTTTTCGAACCATGCCTTAAGTTTCAGACAATCCTTCTAATAGTGTCTAGTTTTTTTACTGAAATGACATCTATCGTTCCTTGGTTCCTTCTTAGAGATTGAAGTTGATGCATTACCTTTATGTAATACATCCTTTCCCTTTCTTTTCTCCTTTTTGAACTTCTTTCTAGCTCCTTGATTACCCATGAGATTAATTGAGTGAATTACTTATTTCTTAAGCCCTGCTTCCTCTTGAATAAGCATACTTTGCAGTTTGTTCACATTCCATTTGTCCTTAATAGTATTGTAACTCATTTGGAATGGACCATATTCAGGAGGTAAGGAATTAATAATAAATTGCATAAGGAAACTTTCCCTCATTTCCATTCCTATGGATCTTAATCTTGCTGTTGTGTTTATCATTTCAGTGACATGCTCATGCATAGTATGAGAACCATCGAACTTTATAGTGGTCAACATACCCATTAAGGGTCCAATAAGAGACTTATCAGTATAATCAGCCTGAGAAATATCTTTAACAAGCTTAAGATAATCGTTATCATTTTCAGTATTGGGAATTGTGGCCTTAATGTTGCTAACCACAGCCATTCGCATAAACATTAAACTTAGTCTATTTGATCTTTCCCAATGTTCATGAAAGGATCATTCTTCAGCACTGTTATTATCAGTAAGTGAAACGGGCTTATCAATTTGAAGTGCCAAGTTAAGACCTAGGATTCCTAGGTTGAATTGCACTTGTTCACACCATTCATTAAAGTTAAGCCCATTAAACTTTATAATAGGAGAAGCTTGTGATTGGATAGTAACAAAATTAAATGCTGCAAAATTTATATAAGAAATACTCTACGTTAATCCTTTGAATCGTAATTTAAACTGTAATTAAAATTAAATAACAAATATATCAACAATAAACATATATTGTGGTTTTCCTTTAGGTAAAACAACAATATATTAAACACTTTAATTGATGCTTAGTAATATTTACATAATTGATAATCATGCATACTCTGATTAGATATATTAGCTATCTTTGGATATACTAAATATATATAAGAAACTATACTAATTAATCACGATTATACTCATTGATATGAAATTAACTAATCAACCTTTGGGTGATTCTTAAATATTTTAGAATCAATGAATTTTAGTATACCCATTAAATATATCATTATGTCATTGGAATCATAAGCATCACATTATCTTGGGTAACTATATATCTATTTTAATTTGATATTTATATAACTTTCTAATTTGGCCACTTTGATGACTAACAAATTATTCATTATATAAATATCAAATTAAATAAATGATAATAGAAGTCATATTGAAACTAATTCTTGTGCATACACATAAGTACTTTATTACATTAACAATTATTAATATATGATGCTAAAATCATACATCAATGTTTACAATTAAAACCCATGGCATTTAATGACACAAGAGGCTTAAGAGAAATCAAAGCAAGTAATGCATCCAAAGATTTTAATTCATCGCAAAAACTAATAAAAGTAGACATCAAGATATTAATGAAGCATTAACGAGGCATGATAAAAGAAACAAATGAAACACGTACAAGGGAGAATGGACGAGAGAAACATAATCAATGGGAGAGAGAAACTTTTATGTCCATTAATGGAACCATCATTAACGAAAAAGACGTAAGATAAAAGAAAACATTTATAATGAATGCAATTAACGGCGTTGTTAATTCCATTTACGTGTTAACTTGGCAGGGAAGCATTTAATATTGTCTTTCCTTTCCTTCATCATCTTGATAACGTGATTTTGGTGGAAATAAAACATTTATCATCTTTTGTATAAAAGAAAGAGAGAAGACATGATTGGTTCCTTTTAAAACCAAAAACATGTCGTAATTGGTAAGGAAATCACTATAAAATATCTTCTTGATCATGTATATCATGTATATAATTATATTATAATCATTCTTGATTTAATATCTTAATGGAAAATTATTGATTCTCAAATCCATGGCTCTAATACCACATGTTAATCTCTCTTACATGATAAATTGTAAGATATGAGAATCTAATAAGTTTTCATAATAACATACGTGTACCTTGATCCATCGTATTTCCGATACTTTCTGAACAGATAATCTTCAATAGTCTTCTACAAGATATTCTTAGAATGTGTTTTCTCTCTCTTGGCTTTTGTTTCATTATTTTTCGTATACTGTCTAATGGAGAGAGATACATGAAAGACTTTATAGGTATAGAGAGAGAGAGAGGAAGTAGTTATCATTTAAAATTCAAACGACACATCTTTTCATTATCCTTATCTTTACGTTCCAGCAACGTAAATACATCATATTATTTATTTTAATTAAACCTAATATCTCTTATTCAAATAACTAATGAGATTTAATATACTTGAATGATTAAACCAAAATATATGGGCCACATAATGAAATTATCTAACATTTACTTCTTACTTAGCTTACTAAAATATTACATTTTCTCCTATTAATATCACCATCTTGATTATATGAGACCAAACATTGAAAAACATTCGACACTTGATTTTGTAAGTCTTTTGAGAGAAGTCCTTAAAAAAAATAATATGATAACCCTAGTGTCATATAGTTGAGCTTATACTTAAGCCCTAAAGAATTTAGGACAAAAGATGCAAATTGTTCCCTAATGTTTAGCAAAAGGTGTAAGTTAGTCTTTATCATTATTTTTGGTACAACTTTGTACCTTAACATTTATAAAATAGTATTATTTACATCCTAAAATCAAGCTCTTACGTTTTTATTAGTTTTCCACTATTAGACTATCAAATTAACTAGTGTGACATGCTAGTTGGATAACTTAGATTATCTAGATGTTGTTGTGAACTTTTAATTTAAAACTTATTCAAAGATATTATCTCAATGTATAATTATTTAAATTATTATGACATTAAATTTATTTTACTTGTGATGCAGAAGAATTAGGAGAGTCATCAATGCTATAATTATTAAAAATCAGTTTAACCTTAAAATATAACATATTATCTTAATAATGGTTTGTATTTTGTGTGTGGCAAAGGAAGATAGGCCAGTGGAGCTGTCGGAGATGACTAGGGGAAAAGAGCATGAATTATGATAATTTTGATAATAAGAATTAAGGTTCATCAAAATTGAGGATTTCTAATGAATTGACTCAAGGTTAGGCATCAAATGAGTATGTTGTTAATATTAAGTACCCTTCCTCACAAGTTTCCAACCTTAAGGATTCTAAGGATTGTCTTAATAAGATGGTTGAAGGGAATAAATGACACTAGGTCGCCTTTTGAAGTGTTGAATCAAATGATGGTGATGGTCTTGGATTATTAATGAAAATGATGAGTTTGGAGAAGAAGAACTAAGGGCTGCACAGGGGAAAAGAGAGTTATAAAGGGAAGAAAGGGATATGCCATAGGTGTTTTAAAAGGGATATGTTTACTAAGAAGGAGGTTTATATTGTTTCTTATGCAAATTTTTGCTAAATTATGTGCCTAGAGTTATTGGCTCAATGCTTGAAGAAAGAAAATAAGTATTACTTATATTTGGTACCCAATAAATGAATCAAAAAGGAGTTTGGGGAAGTGTCCCAAAATGTTTAAGAGCTTGTCGAATGATTTGGAATTAACATAGATAATGAAGGGTTGAGAAGTTATGTGAGGCAAATTAGTTGCCTGTAAAATACATTTGTGTCAATGGAATACCTCTTTGTCATAAGGAAAATTTTTCTTTGTGCCACTCTCAATCTCGATCCTTCTTTTACCCTATTGTCTCATATAGCTCCATCGGTCCATCTTCCTTTGCAACACACAAAACAAAAAAATTGATACTAGGAGGATGGGTTATGTTTAAGGTTAGATTGATTTTTAATTAATTATAAAAAGTATTATTTTAATTGTTTTAATAATTTAAGTAATTATAAAATTGAGAAATTATTCTCAAATAAATTTTAAATTAAAAATTCTATGTCAACATCTAGGTAGTCTAAGTTATCTAACTGGCATGCCATATAAACTAATTTAACAACCTAATAATGAGCAACCAACAAAAGCCTAACGGAGTTAGATTTTACGATGAAAATAGTACAATTTTATAAATGTTAAAGTGAAAGTAGTACCAAAAATAATGTCAATGGCTAACTTAGACCTTTTACACAATGTTAGGAAGTAATTTGCATCGTTTTCTAAGAATTTAGGTATTTAAAAATTTATACATGCCATTTGGTGCCCATTATGGGATTATGATTAGTTGATCTTGGTAAGCATATAATTACGAATCACAAAACCACATCTTTCTTTTTTATCTTAAAAAGGAATGGAAGCTGCAGTCCCACATCCTCATACAACCTCCCTTAGACCCCATTTCTCCCTTCTTTGCAAGTACCTTCATTCCCACCAGCTCCTCTTTTAAAATTTTCTTCACTTTGAATATACAAGTTTTTTAGCAATAATCAGGAACTTACACTAAAAAGTATTAGCTATAGTTGGATTCTCTAATCCAAGCCTACACTTGCAAATATCCATGAGGTTACGTCCGAATCACCCTATAACAACTAATAGATGAAACTGATAGCAAATAAGGCAAAAGTAAACCCCTACTTTGCAAAGGAATGCAAATCAAAAGATTGTCCTAGTGCTACCCATATTAAAACATCGTAGACCTAAATCACCTACTGTATCATAAGAGTAAAACTAAAAGACCATCTGTTTTTATTTTGAAAGCCTATTTTTACGAAAACGATATTGCTTGAACCTCTATAATAAAAATTCAGGTAAACACCATTAGAGTCCTATAATGGCATCTCATGCTATAACACTATGGGACTTAGATGTAATAATTGTTATGCTTTCTTATCCAATTTGATATGCTTAGCCAAAGATTAGTATTAAACATTCTCTATAAGCTCAACACAAGACTTTATACAACTAAAAAACTAGTTTAAGACTCTCTTTTTTTCCCCAATAATCGATCAAAACCTTGCCACTTAGTAACTTTCATTATGATAATAAAAAAATTAAGTCAGACCCTTTAAGATTACACGAGATGGTTCAACCTTAAAGTCATATAAATACCTATATTCAATCCATTGACAACTATTGCATTTGAGAAAGGATTAAAAAGATATAAACCCCTATAAATCCTAGCAAATATATAGGACATATACCTATAAAGAGGTTCAATAAAGGGCTAGAAGGTACATTGACCTAAAGGAAGTAAAGCCATATATAAAGCACCAAAATAGGTCTGTAAAGCATAAGCAACATGATAGGTACATATAGCATTTTCATTGTAGAATTAAGAGAAAATAATCACTAGGTCTACCAAGAGAAACATAGTAATTAAACATCCAAAGGAAGATAGTAAATAGTGAGGAAGAATATAATTAAAATAGCCTATGCTAAATGCATGCATAAATCAAGTTTTGAACTTAATTAGTGAATGAGACCTAGCAAACCCCTCAAACAATGTCATTATGGAAGAAATCCAAATAAAACTTCACCGAGATTATGGCCATGAAACCAAAACTTATAGAAACCTTTGACAAATCATCAGTGAGATATTGCAATGGGGATATTTAGAGCAATTTATTAAAAGGCATGGAGATGTCTACCTATATAAACATCCCTCAGGAGAGAAAAACTAGACAGTTCTTTGGCAAAAGTTAAGGGCTCTAGACTAGAAAAGATGAGAAGGAAGACCCATATGAATCATTAATATTATCATTGGTAGAGAGATATTTAAAAACAATTCTTAACTAAAGATGTATGTATAAAATAATCAAGTAAATACTATAATAGACATTGATATCAAAAGACAATAAATATGAAGGAAAATTATAATTGACAAAGAGAAAGTGCTAAGCTAATATAACCCTTAAAAAGATGTGATGGCCATGAAAGAAAATACTACAAATTTTAAAGTGACAAAATTCCTAATAGATAAGGCAACTTTTTTTATATTCTTTCCCACAAGACCTTTAAAGTGTGGGACTAGTGTCGCAATGGCTACATTAGGTGTCTTTCCCTTTGATTGGATTTAAAGGACCTCAGATCTTTCTTAAATGAAAAATTCTAGTTATAATTGGACAATACCTTAAACATAGATGATAAAGTTTCATGTCATATACAAACTTACTACCTATAATGTATTTTTTGATATATCTATGTTTAACAAACAAAAATCATTTTATCCCCATATCTATTACTTATAAAGTTATCAATGGAGGTATATGAGTCCTCTCATGGGATATTAAAATTAAAGATAGTGCTACATGATTTCACTTAAAAAAAGAAGAAGAATCCACTGTAATAGATAAACATCAAAGAAATGGATCATAAGCTTACATAGAATGAAAATAGAGTAAAATGGGTAAAAGAAACTTGAGAAGTTCAAGTTGACGATGTGAACCATAACATGATACTACGAATAGGAGCTAATATGGAAGAAAAGAAAATACCAAATTAACAAAATAATAAGTTTTCATTTTGTTGCCTTTTGACATGAAAGGAATTAATCTTCATGTAATAACCCAAAAATTGAATATGAAACCTAACACCAAGTCTATAAAGTAGAAGAAAAGAATAATTTTGAAAGAGTGACACCATGGGTGGATAACTTTAATTTAAGATCTTTAATGAATATATGGTTTCATTATTTGTTAATCCTAAAGTTTTTTTTAATTATATGTGATAGGTGTAGATTATATTATATTTTGCTAAATGTTTTAAGTATTTCTTAGATGATTATCATATGTATAGGTTTAGAAATGTGTGATTGTTAGTATTTTTATGTATTCTAAGTGTTGTTTGGTTTAGAGCAAGAATTGGATCTTAATTTTATATTTCAAGAGATGTTTGATGTGTTTATGAGTGTTGGAAATTAGAAAGGTGAAGAATGAAGAAGATAAAAGGTTGATCCATATCATTTCCTAACTATATCATTTCCAATATTACATTTGATATAGGCTACCGAGGTTTTTTTTTTAATTTCAATAGTTTAAGACATAAATAAGGAGCGTAAGGGCTTTGGTTTGATTTCCCTTATGGCTATTTCTTTTAAAAAGTAAGTGTTAATCCACCTTTTCCATAATGACTCTTTGTTCTCTACCAATCTACATAGCTTTATCCCTATTAATATCTTATTACTCAAGCTTATAGAAATTATCCCCAGCCCTCCCTCGTGTATTAGTTTAGTGACCGCATTCCATTTCACTTTTGTAAGATAATTTTCAGTTCTTCTACCCCTCTATAGGAATTCCCTCATTATCCTTTACAGGGACTTAATTAAACTCTTTGATAGAAAATGTGTAGGGAATTTAGAATAGACATTATCTACTAATATAAGACATTCTTTAAAGTTATATCTCTTTGAAGCCAATTGAAGCCCAAGGCATATAACACGAAGTTTTTGAGCTTTAAATTCTATTATTTCTGCTAGCTTAGCTTCCATAGCTTAAACGTTTAAATTCTTTTTATGATTTACCTCTACCCTAATAACTTTTTGAATTATTAAAAGGAATTCATTAGAAGTCTTAAAAAATTCTACTATGATTTTGTATATAATATTAAATCATCTACAAAAAAGAGATTAACCATGCCAATCTTCTTACATCTGTTGTGGAATTTGAAACCTGGTTTTATAGCTATTTTTTTTTATCAATCTAAACAAGGCATCAATGTATAGGTTGATGATAAAAGGGAAATTATTTCTCCCTAACTTAATCCTTTGTCCCTTTTAAAGATTCTTATAAGTTCTTCATTGACTAGCACTTTAGAAAAAGTGATGGTTATGCATTGTCTCAACCATAGTTTAATCTTATCAAGTAGGCCATATCGTTCAAGTAGTTGTAGAATCAACTCATATGTTAAGAAAAATATAATCAGAATCTAGAAAGAAATAGGCAAAGATACATGCAGTATGAATACAGAGAAAGAATGAACAATACGACAAAAACAATTAGTAAATCCTTCTAGCCCAATATTATAATTGTTGAATCTAAAAGGTATCAATTTCTTGTAACTATGAAAGATATTGCGCACCATAATTGGTGGATGATTTGAGAACCTTGGCTTCATAAATTGAGCAATACTTTTAGGGAATTTCAACATCCAATAATCATTAAACAAAGCTCCATTTAGTTTCTTTCCTATTAACCATCTAGAGCTTTGTTCATTGCTCCATATGAAATATCTCCCTTTACGTGTCAATTCTATGACTCCTATTTTCTCTATAGATTCCCTTAGGTCATTATAATAGTTTCTACCATTCATATTTCCTTCAATTCTTACCTCTAAATAGTGCAATTGAAATTGTCTTGAGTAATTCTTTCTCCAACTCTATACTCATATACGTCTTAGCATAACCTATTCTTTTCCTCTTGGTAATGGTCTCTTCCATACAAATATGCTTGACAATTGCAAGCATGCTTAGTAGACCAATATTCTCAGGGCATATTATGAAATTCACCACCCATAAAGGAACATTATCTTATTTCACATTCTTGTACTGAATGTTATACTGATGCATAACAAGTTAGAAGGGGTGGGAGGGAGATTTCTAAAGCTTGGTCAGGGCTATTATTAGCTAATATTCCTAATGTGGGTAATGGTATAAGTCTTAAGAATGGAGGTTTAAAAATTTGCTACTATCACCAATAAGAAGTTAAAAGTACGAGATATCTTAAGAGTGAAAAGACCCTTTTGCACCCTAGTGAGAATTTTTTTCCCAGCAGGTCAAATAAGGGGGCTAAAGCTTCTTGAGAAGGTGGACAAAACAAAAAAGATTAATGGCTAACTTAAAGGTAATGGAAAATGAGTATATAGAAAACCAATGGGAGCAGAACCTAAAAACCATTATGGAGAAAATTAGAAGAGAAAGCGTTATAAGGTTTCTAGAGAGAACTCACAACATCTCTCATTGGAACACATTTTACTAATATAAGGGATCTATTTTGTTAGCGTCAGCATGACAAGTATACATTGTGTTTTGAAGAAAAAGAAGTAAATTCTTGGAAGCATATTAAGAGGTCCACAAAGTAAGGCAATTGATGTAGTGAGGGTGAAAGTCTTTAAAACATATAGCTGGATAGTAAGACTGTTTTTTTTTTTTAATTTTAAAAGGTGATGAAAGTCCTTTATGACTATTGTTAGTTCCTTAATTATTACATACTATATTTTGGTCAAGAAGAAATAAGATAAAAAAAGAGAAAATAAATTTTGTGAAAATTAGTATATTGCAATTAAGTAACTTTGAAAAGTTGTGTGAATTTAGGATAAAGTTAGGGTTTTCGTTGTTTCAATCTTTATGAAGAGAGGATTTGCGAAAATTTTCAAAAATACGTTATAGGGTCTTTAATAACTTGTTTTTAATATTTTAAAATATCTAAGTAATAATATTATTTTCACTTTTGAAGAAAGTTGGTGGTAGATTAAAATTTATATTAAGAGTTAAAGAAATGGACATAAAGAAGGATAAAGTCAAATCACTTCCCTTATTTTATTACTTTTTATTTATGCTTTACTTGCTTTATAATATTAATTTTTATTTTTTTACACTTTTTTTAAATAGTAATAATATCAAATTTGATGCAAGATAGAATTGCATATGGTAGCATTTGATAATTTAGCATTATGTTAGAATCACACAATGTAGAGCATAACTCAAGGTATAGAAGTTAGATACCTAAAATTGTATAGTTATTGGTCTATAAAGCAAGAAATACTTTTCATGTTTTTATTGAATTGGTGTTTTTAATTGGATACTCTAAATTCCTAAGTTACTTCCCATAACAAAAATTAATCAACTCTAAATTTTTTTAAACTACATAATTTACTCCCCCTTCCTCCTTGTGAATGCTATGAACCAATAAGGATTAAGGTTTCTAATGTTATAACTACAATTTGATTAGGGATGTGAATAGACAGCGGGTCGGCCCATGGCTTGACAGGTTGACAAAACGACATCGTTCTGTAATTTCTTTTAGAAAAATAAGGATGGGCCACAGGCTGGCACGACCCGGCCTGTGCTTGGCCCATGACCCAATCAAGTCGAACCATTTTTGCTCATGACCAGCCTGTGGCCCTGTCAACCGAGGTTAAAATTATGCCAAGCTGGGCCAAAATTGCTATGTTTAAATTTGACATAAATCATAAAATTAAAAATATATAAATTTTGAATAATTAAAATTAAAATAATTGGAAAACACTTAAAATTTTATTCTTTTAGTTACTTTCAT
>JAOTAZ010000006.1:18440319-18452355 GCA_025629785.1 Erythroxylum oxycarpum
AGTTCATAAATTTTCTCACAAATTTCTTTCTCATGTAAATTCATTTTAATATTTCTAATTTTTACCAAAATTTCGGGGTCCAACAAAAAATGTTGCATTCTTGAATGTTTGAGGACATGTTATATGAATTGGATTGATTTGGTGACATTTTGATTTTTATGTGAATTTCGATTGAAATTGTCAATGACATTGTGTTTGAATATGTCATGCGTATCAAAAAACAAGCTTTCGAAATGTGCCTTCAGGCAATATGATTTTCAAGTATGAAATGTGTTATGTGGGTTTGGTTAGGTACCATAAGTCGAGTCAGTGCACTATCTCTATTTTTAAAGGCTTCGCCCACCTGCCCGCTATTGGCACAGGAGCTCCGATTTCGTGCCCCCATAAATTCACGGCTACACCGGACCGCTATGCGCGAAGGTGTAGTACGTTCTGTTCACGACTGCGCAGGACCGCTATACGGGAATGTGCAGTACATTCCGTTTTGGGCCAATCCAAACCGTTTTGATGTGTTATCTGATTTTTTATTTTGTTAATATTTGTGAAGCATTGATAATGTGATGCATTCATGTTTTTGACTTTGGGCATGATTTGTGAAAATTTTAAGATTTTGAAGGAATGAGAAATTGAGTTTTGTAATTGAAAATTTTTGAAAATTTAGTATAAATGATTTGAAAAGTAGAAAGTGTTAAGAAATAAGTTCTTTGAAAAATTTGCTAAATGGAAAATGTTTTGCGAAATGATTTTTGCTTATTTTTCAATTTATAAATATGTTATCCACGAGCTATTCAGCTCACCCCCCCTTTCATCCCCATCTCTAGGTTTTTGAGTAGGAGATCGGATGGAAAGCGGTCAAGACATCAGTTCGATTTTTGCATGTTTTTGTAATATGTATCATTTGGATTTTGGTATTTGGTTTTGTACCGTGGCTTGAAAATTCCATTTTTGTTTGCTATTGGAGTATGAATTTGAAGTATGGATATGTAAATAAATTAAGACTTTATGTATGGATTTGAGTTTGTGTATGATTATGGAATATGAACTGTGATTGTATATGAATATTATTGGATTGTATTCAGATTGAATTATGATTTTGTATATTGAATTGAGATGAATATGAATGGAATTAATTCTAAGTATGGAATATGGTTTGAGAATTCTGGAAGTGTTTTAGGTATAGAATTGCGTTTGATTGTGCTGGGATTCCGAACAGGAGGTCAGATGAAGTGTGTGGATTGTTGTGAAATTTAGAAATGCGTTTAAAATCATTTGCAAATTTTTGGGTTGTATAAAATACGGCCGTTATGCTGCCGAAATTTTTATGGCAAAGAAAGAATAAGAATAAGAATAAGTTATGTTTAAGATGATATGAAGATATTGCATGTATAAGAAGTTTTTTTTTTACGAATTGAGTTTTGCATGAGGATGAATTTCCAAAAGGGAAATTGTATGGATTAGTTTTGATTTGAATAAGATTGAACAAAGAGAAAAAGGAATGAATAATATGAAGAAAAAAATTTATACCATATTTCGCATTGGTTTAGTCTTAGGGTTTCCAATGCAACACGTGAGGATTTTCTAAAATATTCGTTCTCGGATGTCGGATATTTGTTTCTGTTCGATGGAACAAATTGTTTGCTTCGTCTCTGATTTTTCGATTCATTTCGTTTTGTAAATCCGATTCTTTGATTTCGTTTATGTTTTTGCTTCATACGCGATAGTTTTATAAGATACACGTTTTCGGATGTCAGGTTCGAGTTCGATTTGTTCGATTTGTTCCGCTTTTGATTTGTTTGCTTTAGATTTCCGTCCGTTTCTGATTATGTTTCCGTTTTCATTTCTTTCGCTTCATGATTTCGAGATTTGTTAGAAGGAAGATTGTGTTTTAACTAGAGTCAAATTCTGGAATTTCCTGCAGATTCCAGATTCCATCCTTAGGCATGCCCATGCCTAAGCTCTGATTTTCTTAGACGTGCCCACGCCTAGCCTCTAAATTTCGACCAGATTGGGAATTCTGGATTTTCTTTCCTTCTTCCGCTCGATTTGTGATCCAATTTGTCTTTCGTTTGCTTCCGTCACTTTGTTATCTGTTTTATGTTTTGAGCAAGATCCGGGCTTCTTCGTTTTTTTTCGTCCGTTCATTTGTTTCGCTATCCATTCCTTCATTTTTCGCTTTTTTGATTGGGGTCCGGTTTCGAGATCGGGTCCCAACACGAATTTTATACAAAAATGGATTAACAATAGAATTAGAGGTTCATTCCAAAACCCTTTCATAAACTCTCAAATTTTTTTCTCGTCCATCCATCCAATTCCTATACCTCATATGATATTCTTTTCTTATACCTTGTGTTTGAGAGATATGTCAACCGTTATTCCCAGTGAAAGAAAGCGACAGACAAATTGAGCTTCTCCTTTAGGCTCTTCACTCATCCACAGAGGCTTTCCACATCTGTTTCTGTTGTTTGAAGCTTCAATGACATTTTGAGAGAGAGCTCCAATCCCAATAGTGAGATTTGCGGAGTATCCACTACAGCTCCGAGAGAGAGCCTTAAATGGAAACTGCAAATTGAGTTAAGATGCACTCACAAGAACAATAATCTGCTAAAAACACCGAAGATCAACTCACCATAAGAATTATTTCACTACTATCATATAATATCACCTTTGTATCAAATGCATTGAGTTTTAAGTGAAAAACTCCAAACTCTTTCTATGTGTAGACTAAGAAAGGGGTAATAAAGGTGATTGTTTCGATGATGAGATCTGGCGAAGATGGTAGATGGAGCAGAGCAAAAAGTGAAGGTGAAGAGAGCTCCTAATTTTTTAATTTCTAAAGTTGGTATATAGTCAATTCCAACCGGTTCACTGATATACCAACTAGCTCTCTAATAAACTGGCCAGTTTTTACATATACAGGCTATTAAATAAAACCGAACCAAACAACCATCTAGTTCATACAATTTTCAGTTGAACTAGGCAATCTGATCTGATTTTTAAAACCTTGCTGAGGGCAGATGCTATTGGCATATAGTCTCAAGACTTCGCTTTGGTGCAATCGAGTTTTTCAAAGTTAAAATAGTATACTTTTGTTCTAAGTGCTACATATATAAAAGACATACTTTTTTTTTGGAGTTTTTGGATAGTGATAAATGAATATGATATATCTTTTAAGGTAAAAACTATTTTGTATGATCCATATATATAGGTACGTAATTTTAGAGTATTTCAATAAGAAAATTACATGTCTTTTAGAGTATTTCAATAAGAAAATTACATGTCTTATTTGAGAACATGTTTTTGGTGGAAGGTAAAAACTATTTTGTATGACCCATATTTATAGGTATGTAATTTTAGAGTATTTTAAGAAGAAAATTACATGCCTCATTTGAGAACATGTTTTTGGTGGATTTGAAACTTTAGAATAACTTATTAGAATTATGTTTAAACTAGGTCTAGTTTGGTAAACAACAAATTGTGTAAGATTGTATTAGTTAGATTTTATTAACTATAATTGTCTCAATTTGGTTTATCTAAGGGACAAAATATACAACCTTCATTGAGAGATTGATCAATCTAATAAAAATAATTTTTATTAACTCAAAGAGAAAACACATACAATTTGTTGAACCTTAAAAAACTAATTGTTGGAAATAATGTGTGGGAAGAATAACATAATATAAAAGAAATAAATAGAATGATCAAAAGCTACTTGGGGTGCATAAGTCATAAAAGGAAGCATAAGAAGAAATGTGGGAGGAATTTCAGGAGGAGGGGCATTATTTTGTATCAACATCTAGTAAGGTTTGTTTTTGGTGTCTTCAGGGGAGGTTGCCTCCATATAACATTTATTTTCTTCTTTTTGTTTTTTTTTGGAATGATTTTAAAATTTTCTAGTGTAAACTTTCAATTTTGCCTTTTCAAAAGTCATTATCTAGAATTTCTCACTAACCAATCTAACTCATTAAAAGGAAGGTTAATTTTATTTTTCATTTTTAATCATATTATGGTCTTTTTAGTGTTTTCAGGAACATTTCATAACTTTTTTTCTCTAATAAAGGCAGTTGGCCTTCTGTCGTTTTCGAACACCACCTTCTAACATATTACTTTAAGTTTTATTGGAGATCTTCATAAGTCACCGTTATATCCTAGTCAAACTCATAAATGGTCTAGAAACACATTAATGATATTTTTCTAATGCTTTGTAATTGATTGACCTACATTCAAGAACCATTTTAAGGTCGGTCCTGTAAGAATCTAAAAAGAGTTGTATACCCTAAGATCTTCATTGTTAATAAAATTTAACATTTCTTAATAAAAAAATTCTTAAATAGTCTTTAGGATCCATGTTGTCATCTTATTTCTCAAACTCTAGTATATTAAACTTTTGTGGCATCTATATATTTGGAAACAAACATAATATTCATGACATCCAAGTATTGACATTAAATGGGTCTCCTATCACCTGTATTACTCTTTCATATTTTGTCTTTAAGTCTGCCACGTTTTTTAGCAACTTCTTTTTTTTAATGAAAAGTCTATCCACTTGTTTCGTTACTTTGATTGTAACTAGGTCATAAAAACAGGCTCATGAGCAATATTTGGTTTAGGAAATGAGAACATTGGCATTGGATGTACTAATGTTGAATGAATTAAACACAATACTCCAATTTTTGGAATTAATTTTGATGGATCATGAGATATTAAGGTTTGAACTAGTACTTAGATAATGGTGGATATAGATAGATAGGTTTTGTTGACAAAAAGTGTTATGATGATGTTATTAAGAATAGAGGGATTAAGATTGTCTAAAATTGACACCAACATAAGGATCATATAGAGGACGGATGGTAGCAAATGAAGTTTGTCTATATACTCTAAGAGTGATTGGTTGAGTTTCTTCTTTTTCAAGAGTTTTTGCTTGGCATGCTCCATTTGTTTAGTTCTTTATTGACATTAACTAATTATTTAATTTTTTTAACGATTGGCCTCTAAAATTATTCAAGATCTTGTATCCTTTAACTTTTCTATTCATTGAAAACTTGAAGTCTTTGGATCTTGTCATCACCAGCCTCCTACTTGCATTCTAAATATATAAATCTTCTATTTTTATTAACACTAAACTCCCATAGTTCATGATTTCTTTCTTTTATTCTTATCAGTTTCTTAAAAAATTTAGATCATTTTCTTAATCACCTTCATTTATTTTTTTCTTAATTTACATATGAAGTTGACATTCTAGTTGATTATTTTGTTCATTAATTTTTTTTTTACTTATAGTAAGTTTATCTTCTAAGGTTTTCTTTTCTTGAGTCCACTTAATTTGTTTTACTTCCAACTATTCAGCTTTTCCTTTTCATTCTAAAATTTCTATTTGTAGCTTTTTCTTTTCCTCTCTCTAATTCTTAACTATTTTTTTTCCTATTATACCATATCATATAATAGATAAGCTTATGTAGTTTTCATAATTGGAGGTTTTCTATCAAATTTTAGACACCAGTGAGTATGAAATATCAATTCTCTCTATCAATGCCATGTTTTATACATAGAATTTAAATAGCCTCCTTTTGTTAATGAAGGTATTTTTAACTTGGCGAGTTGAGTTCAAACTAAACCATATCATTTTAAAAACTCAACTTGTTTATACTCAACCTTTTTCATTATTTACATTTTTTTTATCCTTATGACTAGCTATAATCCTTGTTTCTAAAATATCGCAGCAATACTCTAGCATTCCTCTTAACTTTGACTATATTTTTGCTAGTAGACACCATGGCAAACCATAGATAGTGGAACATAAGCTATCATTATAGTTATTCCTTATAGAAGTAACAAGTTGAACTTATTACCTTGAACACTCAATTTAATGCATTCTATCCACTCACATATCCACTATGATGACCCTCTTAATCATCAATTGAAAGATTGCTTCCCACATTACTTTGGTCAAGATTTCAATTTACGCACCTACAAACTGTTGAGGTATATTTGGTGAATAATCATTGGAAGCTTGATAACTATGTATCATATGGATGAGTATCTATATGTATACAAGCTGAGTAAAACAACATAATCTTCCTTTGCCTTTCTTCCTAAAATAGTTTATACATATATTTTATTAAATGTTTTACTTATGTCTAGATTACCTTGATTTAATCATTTTATGTTATGTTTTAGTTAATTGAGAATATTTTTCTTTAAGAAGTATTTTAGTCAAGAACTAGAGAGCTTTACAAGGAAAATCAACAAGAAATTCAAGAAGAAATTACCATCTTAGTTAGATATGGTCTTAAAAACAAGCATGTTATAACCCATGCCTTTTTTATAAAGACAAATAATTGAAGAAGGTATTAAACTTGGTCTGACATATGATCTTGTGCTAGCCTATGTTCTTCTTAAGAACTCAATATTGAACACATAACTATATACATAGATGGATGAGAGGTTATGTTACATGGAATCAAAGAAGCAAAGAATTATACAACTTAAGATATAGTCATTTAGGTGCCCATAATTTTTTAATAGAAATCTAGGTTAAAAATAGTAATGAAAATAGTATAAGATATAAGTATATTAGTTCCAATGTCCACATCTTAAAAAAGAAATAGTAAAAGACATGACATAAAACATTAGTATATTAGAGCCTATATATCTCCTAAATGAGAAATATTAAGTTACACAATTTGGGATGTGACCATGTCCTAGATCATACTTGCTACTAAAAATTAATATTTAAAGACATGAAACCCTAAAACAAATAGCATTTCATTATTTTAATTTTTAGAATTAGAGTTAGCTAGTAAGGGAGAAAAAGACCTTAGAGATACACTTGACAACTTTTTTCAAAGAAGGAGATCAAGCACATTTGGAATATCAAAATCACATCAAGAATTTTTTTTTTATTCATTATTTTTTATGTTTGTTAGTTTAAAGATGATGAATGGATAAGTTTTTTTTTTGGATAAAGGGATCCTATTTTTATCTTTTTAATAGATTAACTAATTTATTTATGAAACTTTTTATTATTCTTAAAGCTAATTTAATTAAAACTATTAGTTAGATTATATTATAATTTTCTTATGGATGATTCAAGAGAGCATGTATGTGAATAGACCAAGGCGTTGATATTAAGAGTTGTATGGGGGGTGCTATAAATAGACCTAAAAATTGTGTGGGTCTTAGGGTCAAGCCTTTTATGAGATTTCACATATTTTAATGTATTCTTAGGTTCTTTAATCAAAATAGAGATACATTGATTAATCAACATAAGAACATATGATTGTAACTTAAGGGAGAGAAATTTATAAATTCTAAAATCTCCTAAATCTAGTCAATATAACATTTTTAATCCATTGAATCATGAATACCAAGATAATGCTATTCAAAGTTCTTATCTATTTATTTATTTATTTATATTTGATTTCTTTCTTGGTTATTTGCTTTGTTATACTTTTAGTAATTTTTACTCTTCTTTTTAATATTTTTAACATTAAATTCAATAAACAGAAAATTTTATTAATTAAATAGGTAATAATACGAAAGTTTACTAAATATATGTAATGCTTTCTCATAAGATTGATGCTCCAGTCACCATTATATTGCTACAAAAATGTTGAACCAAATGAGGTTTCAATTAATTCTTTGATGATAATAAAATGTAATTACTAGTAATGAGTTTATTATTTTGATGAAAAGCAACATAAGAAATATTGTTATAGTTATTTTATTTTATTTTATTTGTTTTCTTTATTTAATTTATGCTTCATTTATTTTAATTTTAGGTGTGACAGTTAATGTATGGAAAAGAGTAGAATGCTCAAATTCTTTAAAGACGACCCAAAAATTAAGAAGATCTTTCACCAAATGCTTAAAGAACATAATAATTTAACAACCCAAGATCCTCACCCGAATATAATGGGAGAAAATTATTAAACCATGTCAGAGTACATAAAGCCATTGCACGTGGAATGCAATCTAGTTTCCCTAGACTAGCAATTAATGCAATCTACTTCAAGATCAAACTAAACATCATCTAGATGTTACAATTTTTGTAGTTTCATAGTTACTAGATGAAGATCTCGACATATGTATCACTAAATTTTTAAAGATATTTGAAACGTTTAAATTTTATGG
This sequence comes from Erythroxylum oxycarpum, assembly GCA_025629785.1. NCBI lineage: Eukaryota > Viridiplantae > Streptophyta > Magnoliopsida > Malpighiales > Erythroxylaceae > Erythroxylum > Erythroxylum oxycarpum. The sequence goes on from JAOTAZ010000006.1 coordinate 18,448,450, forward strand.
ATCAACCAATAATGTTAGAAGGATAAGGGTATTCCCATTCTTATTAAAGGATTGGGCAAAACAATGGTTGAATTAACTACTTGATACTTAATTCAACATATAAGGGAATTAGAGGAGAAGTTTCTAACCAAGTATCTATATTAGAAAAGACTATTAAGTTGAGAAATGACATCTTTACCTACTCATAATATGATTATTAAGCACTATACAAGTTATTAGAGAGATATAAAGAACTGTTGAGAAAGTATCCACACCATGGCCTACTTATATGGTTGCAAGTTCAGAATTTCTATAATGGTCTGACCTAAACCATAAAGTAGACAATCACTGTAACAATTGGGGGAAGGGGCAACATTAAATAAGTAAACTTCATAATTTTCCCTTGAACTTATTGAAGAGATGGTCATGAATAACTATTAATGGTAATCGGGCAAGATAAGGACAACAAGCAAGTAGTCATACACAACGTTGAAATCGTTATTGCATTAGTAGCTTATTTGGTGATATTAATTAAGAAAATTAAAATATCAAAATCAATTTCAATTTATTATAAATTTTCAAAAATTTAATGATCTAAAAAAGACAAAACCTAAGACCTAAAAATTGCTAGACACTTTATTCCTCGATCTAATTGATATAGTTATTGATAACATTTTTAAATGTGTTAATGGAAATAGCTCCCTATGATGAAATAACATATTCAATGGAGTCTCCATCTATCTACTTTAAGGAAATATAGGGAAAATATAATGGAGAGGAATTAAAAATGTCTTAAGCAATTACCTAGGTCTGAAAGTATTTTGCAAGTTTGGAGAGGTTTTAAAATAGAATAAAAGCATACTGAAGCCAATAAAACATATGGTTGGATGTCTGGGAGTTTATGATTTATTTATCACATAGAAAAAGTGCTTAGCTTACAAAATCATTGTAAAATAAATTTGATTTTTAATCAATTATTAAAATAAGAACCTTTTAATTAAAGTGGGTTTAATACAAATTTCTAGCAAAATTACAATTTCAAGAGACTACTCTTGGACTTTCAACCAATTGTTGAGCATCGGAAACTTGATACATCCTTGGATCAAGCATAAGCTGGGAATTTTGGTTTGATAACTGGTTAGATTCTAGCCCTCTTATCCAAAGTAATGAGATCATCCAGTTGAGAAACAAAATCCCTATAGACCCCAAAGTATCTTCACTCATTCAAAATGGTTAACTGGTAGGAGAACTTGAGAGGTTTTTCTACATTGGTTGATCACTTTCCTCAAATATCACTTGGAAAGGAAGAATATTGCATTGTATGGTCTCCAAATTTGAATGGAAAGTTAACAAATCACTCTTGCCATAAGATATACTCAGGTAGCTCTAGAGAGGTCCCCTGACATGAACTCTTTACGGAAACAGTCCCTTAATCCTGAAGCTTTAGTTCTTAAATGGCTTGTGATTAAGAATGGAATAAGCACCGAATGTAGGTGGTTTGGCACAAATCACTCGTATGTATTATGCAAGGAAGCTAAAGAAGACAGAAAATATATCTTAATTTATTTTTTGTTTTATTGCAAGTTAGAGAGTTTTATACAAGGATCTACGTTAGAGCTTGAAACCCGCACAGATTAGCGAATAAAACGTTCTTTTATTCACCTTACAGTTTGAGAATGTTGAAAGTACGGCAGATACAAGGAAGAAAAAGAGATGAAGAGCTACTACGTAAGCACACTAGGAACTACTTTTCTCAACTGCCTGTAGTGTATACCCAGATGACCATTTTATGACAAAAAGGATGCCATTCTAGCATTAGAAATACAGATAAAACATTTGTGTTGTCTTTGGTATGTTTAGTGTTACAGTACAAGACGCGTGAGCACACGGGAAATCGGACTGAACTTTCTGATAATCACATCATCGAGTAGGTACGTCTCTAATCTGGTTTCACAGTAAAAACAAAGCTGATACAACAAACGTACAGGAAAGAAATATAACCGGAAGCACAGGGATGGAGTGAGCAAATATAGCTCTTCCATTTTGGAGAACACTAGTTACAGATCAAACCAAATCACAAGCCATGAGAGGGAGATTGCTTCCTTGCATGTTCTGGTATCAACTTAGCCAAAGTTTCTGCTGACACCCCCTTCAATTCTACACCAACAGCAGCACGTGATCAACAAATGGTAAGGGCATATTGATAATAAACCTAGTGTTGCTCAAAACAGTTCCCTACCATGTGATTTAAAATTAAATAACGGTGGAAGGACTCGACCACTTGGCAAGTGGGTGTTTTTGTCACGTAGTTCATCAAAGAAAGGATGAGTCAAGGCATCCAACTGCCAAAACAAAAAAGTACATAGAGCATGAACGAGGCAAAACACAAAGCAATGACAAGTTCAGGGTATATCCAGTCAAAATAAAGCAAGAAAAAACAACACTTTCTGTGATCAACATTAGCAGTAAACAGATAGGAACTTGAAGATTCCAAATCAGCAGTTAGAAAAATTAACCACATAGCTTACTGCTTTTGTGGTCACTGGCTGAGAATGGGAAAGGGTAAATGGAAAGAAAATACAGTTCATAGCAATTCTCACACAGCAACAAAAGTGAGGAAAGAGAAAAAGGACAACTCACAGCACTGCATCGCAAATTAGGTGAGTATTGCAATAGTCTTGAAACCAGATCAACAGCTTCTGGAGGCATGCGCTTGTGGAATATCTAGAAAGAAGGAAGCAGCGTGTAAGCAAACTGCTGATAAATGATACTATTGAAGAGAATAAAATGAATCTCTCAACTATTTAAACAAATTTAACACCTTGTGCCAAGGATGAGCTTTGATGTGAGGGAATCTGTACTCTGTATAATTAGGATTCATACATTTAATTTCTTCTCTTGTCGGAGTGCCCAAAACCTGAAAGTCAATGACATTATAAATTGGATTTAGAACGAATAGAAATCAAAGGAGAAGAATTTGATTCTCAACAACAATACATTACACCAAGTAGAAATATAGAAAGAAACTTCCCCAGAAATAAATCCACTGCCATGAGTTTAAAAGATGAACAACAATAAGAAAACGTTTTACCTTGATAATCTCTACAAGTTGATCAACTCCACTCTCACCAGGAAACAAAGGCTGACACACAAAACAAATTGTTAGGGATCAAAATGAACATAATATATTCACAAAAGAAATGAGCAAAATCTCAAAACTTTCTACCTGTCCAAGTAGCAACTCAGCCAGAACACAGCCAGCAGACCAGATGTCAATAGCTGTTGTATATTCGGTTGCTCCGAATATGAGTTCAGGAGCTCTGTAATACCTTGAACAGATGTAAGATATGTTTGGTTCCCCTTTTACCTGCCCCAAAGGAATTACCAAAATCACTCAGCTGAGGAATTTGTTCACAACTAAATATGTTAAAGAACAATACATACCAAGACTTTTGCACTCCCAAAATCACATAACCTGATGTGTGTGGGGATTAACCTGCAAAAAAAAAAAAAAAAAAAAGACTAACATAACAAACAATACGATATCTAGTCCAAATAATCAAGCAGTTATTGTGGACATTTAATAAAATAAAGCCCACTAAACCACAAGTAGAAAGCCCATTTCCATGAAGAAAGAGGTTTAAATGCATCAATTGACGTGTAACTTAGTCATATGTTGTTGTCCTTAAATAAGAACCTAAAAATAGATCCAAGCCTAAGCAGAAAGGACACGGCAAAATGGAGCCGTGTCCGCGTGTCAGACACCCACTGACACACAGTGGACACAGCTCGGACACGTCTGGAGATTGCTCGGACATTACTTAATGAAATATATGCTCCATGGTTTTTCAGAGGGGCTTATAAAGTATCAAATATGTATGAACTATCAAGATGTTGGAAGTCTTGAAATACATCAATCAATATATA
>JAOTAZ010000006.1:18509226-18521407 GCA_025629785.1 Erythroxylum oxycarpum
AGTTAGACCGATAGTCTTAAGGTTTCCAACGCGACGCTTCCTAAAATCTTTTCTGAGATATTCGTTCACGGATGTCGAGAAATTGTTTCGTTTCGTTTCTCTTTGGATTTCGCTTCGATTTCGAGCCTTCCGATTCAGTTCGATTGAAACTTTTGTTTGTTTCGATTCGATTTGATCCGTTTGTTTGCTTCGCTTTCGGTTTGCATTTGATTCGCCTATGATTTGTTTGCTTTTGTTCTTCGTTTCCGTTTCGTTTTCGGTTGGGGTCCGGTTTCGAGATCGGGTCCCAACAATACATGATGTGAATTCCGTATCTTTTCAAAAGATAATTAAAAAATTGTTATAGAAGTGTGCTCCTCTATCACTTATTATAGCTCGTGGCACTCCAAATTGATTGAGTAGTCTTTTAATAACTTTTTGCACTACTTTTCCAACATTCATTGAAGTTGCCATGGCTTTAGCCCATCATGATACATATTCCACTTCGACTAAAGTATAAGTGTTCCCTATAGAGGATGGGAAAGGTCTTATGAAGTCCATTCCCCCTATATTGAACACTTTGACTTTAGATAAGGGCATTTCATCTCTCTTCGAAATGTTCCTTCCTCTTTGACCTCAATCATATATTGCCACAAACTCTCAAGCATCCTTGAACGAATTCGGCCAATAAAATTCACATTCTGATACTCATGTCATTGTCTTGTTCACTCTATAATGCACCACATAGCTAGTTTTATGACACTGTGTCAATATGTCTAACATTTCTTCCTTTAGAACACACTTTTTAATTAAATCATAAGCATATGTCTGATAAAAGATCAGGTCATCCCATGGATAATAGGTACACTTATACATGAATCTCTTTTTCTGTTGATAAGATGAATCCAAAGGGAGCAAATCACCTGCAATGAAGTTTGCTATATCAGTGTACCATGGTACCATAAGGCAGTCAAGTAACATTAATGTTTCATTAGGGAATCACTCATTAATATCTTCACTTTGCTCTAATTCCCCTCCTTCCAAACATGATAAGTGGTTAGCTACCATATTCTTCACTCCCTTTTTATCTCTAATCTAAATATCAAATTCTTGTAGTAATAGCACCCGTCAAATCAATCTTGGTTTCATATATTTTTTGACAAACAGAAACTTAAGCTCAGCGTGATAAGTAAAAATGATCACTGGAGATCCCAAGAGATATGACCAAAATTTGTCACAAGTAAATGTCACCGCTAGCAACTGCTTCTCAATAGTGGTGTAATTAAGTTGACGCCTCGTTAATGTCTTGCCTGCGTGATAAACCACATGTAGTCTTTTATCCTTCCGTTGGCCTAACATGCGATCCACATCTTGGTCGTTTGCATTGTGCATGACTTCCGAATGGTATTGACCAGTCTGGTGACATTAAGATCAGTGCTGATATCAATGTCTCTTTTAGTTAATTAAATGTATATAGACAACTATTATCAAAATTAAAAGATACGTCCTTGACTAACAAGTTCATAAGAGGTTTAGTAATTAATGAAAAGACCTTAATAAAATGGCAGTAGAATCTTAAATGACCTAAAAAGGTTGGCATGCCTTTAACATTAATAGGTGGTGGAAGCTTCTCTATGACCTCCATTTTGGCTCTGTCTACTTCAATTCCTTATAATGAAATTTTATGTCCCATGCCTTGTTGAACCATAAAGTGACATTTCTCTTAGTTAAAAACTAATTGTGATTCTTCACTTCTTTGGAGTACTCTATTTAAATTTGTCAAGCAATGCTTAAAAGAGTCTCCAAAGACAAAAAGAAAATAATCCACAAAAATTTCCATAATGTCCTCTATCATATTAGAAAAGATAGACATCATACACATTTGAAATGTAGCTAAAGCATTACATAACCCGAAAAGCATCCGTCTATAAGTAAATGTTCCATAAAGATATGTGAAGGAGGTCTTTTCCAAGTCTTCTGGATAGATGGAAATCAGATTGTAACCCGAATATCCGTCTAGGAAATAGTAGAATGAATGGCTAGAAACCTTTTCTATCATTTCATTTATGGATGGAAGAGAAAAGTGATCCTTTTTAGTCACTTTGTTGAGCTTCTGATAATTGATACAGACCCTCCATCTTTTAACTTTTTGCATGAAATCATCTCTCCACTTTCACTCTCCATCACAATCATTCTTCTTTTCTTTGGTACGCATTGTACCCAGTTGACGCATTCACTATCTAATATCGAGTAGATGATACCCGCATCTAGAAACTTCACTACTTCCTTTTTTACCACTTCCTTCATATAAAGGTTGAACTTCCATTGACATTCCCTGACCACTCTACTTCCTTCTTCGAGGTTTATCTTATGCATAACTAAGTTTAGGCTTATACCTGGTATGTTAGATAACTTTCATCCTATTACCTTCATTTGTTGCCTTATGATTTTCATTACCTTATTCTTTTGTTCCCCATCTAGCTTATTGGAAATAATGATAGGAAGAGTTTGGTCCTCACTTAGAAAGGTATACCTTAGATGTGTGGGTAAAGGCTTTAACTTTAGAGTTGGTGGTTTTTTAGTAGAGGGTGATATGGGTGTTTTGGTTCTCATTAGTATGACTTTGATGATATGGTGGATAAGATCATAGTGGATAGACATCAACTCTAAAAATTAATACCAAGTGAAGATCATCTGAAGATAATGGAGATCTTTGTAGATATGGATGGATCATTCCTAGATAGATGTAATATTTTACCTTATTAGTTGTGATGTAGCTAAATCCTTTCAGATAGAGTCCTATTTAGATGTGAATGTTATCTAATTCGATAATGTGATTTAATAGTAAGGATAAGATATGATGTAGGTATTTGAGTTCTATTAGGATTCTAGCTTGGTCATCAAGCCAGAGATGCCTATAAATAACTCATTTGAGCCTTGGTTCTCTCACATAGAGATTGAGAGAGCATTCTTTTGTATACTTTGAGGGAAGTAATAAAGGTTAGCATTTGTTATATCTCTTTTGTGCTTCCATTGTTACCATTAATATTCTAGTGCTTTTGTAGTTTTCTTACAAGAGTGTGAGAGATAAATACTGCAAGGGTTGTGAGGCATTTGAGGATAAGGTTTTGTGGGTCAATGATCACGTGAGAATGTTGAATCTTACTTAAACAAACTTTAGTGAGATTGTCATGCAAAAGGAGTAGGCACAACTTACAGTACAAGTTTGATACTTTCGAAAACCTTTGTAACAACTGGTATTAGAGCCATATTTTAATATGGTAGAACGTAGCAATTTGATGGAGCATATCAATATAATGGAGACGCTCATAGAGCCAATTCCTCAAAGGGAGGAAGAGGTCACTCCCTACTCATCTTAGTTCTAGATTTTAGAGGCATATATCCAACAGTTGCAAAATCAAATAGCAAAGTTAATGAAGACACAAGAGGATTCTAGATTGGAGACCATTATCTTAAGGTGTGCCATTACAAACCAAGATGTTGGGGGTGCCGAAAGCGCTTTGGTGAAAGTGTGAGAGCCCCAATTTTTTTTATGGCAAATGGAGTGTCAAGTAGCTCAAGAATTTCTTGTGTGATATAGAGCAATACTTTGTAGCAACAAAGGTATCCGATTCGAGAAGATGTCAATCACTGTTATGTATATAGTGTAGGATACAAAGTTATGGTGGAGAATGAGAACCTCCAATGACATCAGTATGGGTAAACCTCCTATTGACAGTTAGGAGAAGATGAAGAAAGAGATAAAGGATCATTTCTTCCCCAACAACACTTCATGGCTTGCAAGGGAAGCTTTAAAGAGATTAAAGCAAGACAATGCAGTGTTGGAGTATTTGAGAAAATTCACATCTTTAATGTTGGATATGCAAAACATGTTTGAGGAAGACAAGTTTTTAATTTCATAAGCGACTTGCAAGGTTGGGTACAAATGGAGTTTCAGAGGCAGAATGTAAAATACCTCCCAAATGTGATAGTGACTGTGAATGCCAGTAAATCTCTAAATGCCACCACCAACTCGAAATAGCAATATGGGTAAGAAAAATGGTGGGACACCGAATGACTCGAAGAAAGGCAAGGAGAAGGTAGATGAATCTTCTCAATGTAAGTCCAAGAAATAAACAAAATGGGATATTGCTTGTTTCATTTATAAAGAATCGCACTTCACTCATGATTGCCTGAAACGAAAGGTGAGTAACGAGCAATTTAATTCCATGGACTCGAAGGATCAAGGAAAAGGAGAGGATGACTCAATGGAAGAAGTCCACCTCAGTAATTATGCTACGTTAAGCACAATGGACCTTGTGAAGAAGCGTCCAAATAAAAGCAAAGATAAACTCGACAGAGAAGGGAAGTGGTATGTGGGAGATGTGCCAATGACTAAGGAGTCTTTAAGGAAACCACATTCAGAGAAGTGCCCATAGATTATTTTGATGAGGGTGTCGAATTCATCTGATAGGGATGGTTTGTTAACCCCTTAGCACATGCAGACATTTCATAGCTAGCTGAAAACAAGCCGTAGGTGGAAGGTTAGCTGAATTACATGCATGACGGTGGCGTGCAAGGCTTCTAAGGTGGTTTAGCAAGTTGGATCAAGTATGGTGTGAGTTTTCGTAGAGTTTTAGACCTTGTATGAGTTAGCTTGGATAAAGTTAGGTTTTTGATGGAGTAAAGACTTAATGTCTCCTTAAATAAATAGACCATGACTAATGGACTTGATATGGTAAGCATTTGATCAGACTAGTATACTATGACAGGTTTTAAGCTTGGATGACTCATCATCAATAGATAGAAATCATTGAGAGATCTTAGATAATGTAGCTGATAAGATCACAACGAATAAACACCAACTCTAAAGATAAAGACCATGTGAGGATCATCTGAAGATAGTGGATGGATATGAATGGATCATTCTTGGATGTAATCTTTTATCTTGTTAGTTATGATGTAACTAAATTCTATTAGATAGAGTATTATTTAGATGAGAATGTCATCTAATTGGATAATGTGATGTAATTTGATAAATATAAGATGTGATCTAGATAATTAAGTTTTGTTAAGATTTTAACTTGGTCATCAAGTTAGAGATGCTTATAATAGCTCATTTGGGCCTTGTTCTTAACACAAACAGATTAAGAAAACATTTATTTGTATAATTTGAGGTAAGTAATAAAAATTAGCATTTGTTGTATCTCTTTTCAGGCATTCGAGAATAAGGTTTTGGAAGTCAACTATTATGTGAAAAGGTTAATCTTATTTAAACGGACTTAAGTGAAATTATTTTGTAAAAAATAGGCCAATTTACAATACAAGTTTGGTGCTTTTGAAAACCTTTGTAACAGTAGATAAGGTGTGAGAAAGGGAGGAATAAGGAATTGTCCTAGTAGGTCAGATATTGGGGAGGATTAAAGGAAGCTATACGAGGGAAGTTTTCGATAATAAAGAGGTGGAGGCTGGTATGAGCACACAAAGCGAGAGAAAAGAAGAGTAGAACAAGTAAAAGACGAAACCAGCTGGGAGCCATAATTTTCGACCAAAGCTACAATTATATTTTTCCTAAATATTATTCCCTTAGTTATCATCCACTAATTCAGGCCGAAGGAGTAATAGTTCAGTCTCGATTGATACCATCTCCAAATGCCCAACTGCTGTAGTGCACCTAACTGCTCCCGTCGTCTCCTATTCTTAAATTGTTTCCCAAATGGGAAGTTATACATACACCTAATTCTCATAAGTCCTCCTACTCCCACACCTCATAATTGAATCATATAGTTCCACTCCCTTCCCCACTTTCTCCAACCGACAAGTCAATGCTAGTCCAACGCGTACTATATGTGGAGAAGAATCTTTGAAACATTTTCAGAAGGCAATTCAGCATCCACCCTTGAGCTTCAGATATTTGAAGTCGGACTCTGACCATAAATTTATTATTTATGGGGCCGCTATTAATAATAATAGTAGTGTGAGGTAAATATTAGACAAACGTCACGTAAGCCTCGGTACTGGTCCACTCAATCCCAGCTCCATATGATTACTCCGTATTGTGTATGTTCTGTTAGGTGACTGGCGAGACTAAAAGCCTAGTATTCTTCTTAAAGCCAGAAACTTTCACTCTGCTTCTTCAACTTTGAGTATCTCTTTGTCTCGCCTACAGATAATTAAGTGAATTGGATTGAAAAGAGACCAAAGAAGAAGATGGCTAGGAAGAAGATAAGGGAGTATGATTCCAAGAGGCTTCTCAGACAGCACTTGAAGCGTCTTGCTGGCATCGACCTCCAGATCTGCTCTGCTCAGGTTTCTGCTTACCCTTTTAAGTCCTCGCGTTATTTACACTTATGTCTAGTCATTGAGTGAAATTGTTGGCTTAGGAATGGATAAATCTATGAAAACTTAGTCTGTATATTCTCTTTAGTGGGCAGTGATTATCCCTGCAAGAACTGAGATCTGGGTGAATATGACGTCTAACTATGTCTGATTGTTGGACATGAGAATTCCTTAGTCTTTTTTCTTTCTGGTTATATTATAACTTTCTTTCGCGTGAATCTTCCATGATTTTAGTTGATTGAAATACTATGGGTATCTGGTTTCCCACGATTTCCAGTTAAATTAGTGATCATGCAACCCGTTCTGAAACAACATTCCGTCTTTTTCCTCTTTTTTTTTTTTTTAATACACAATTCCAAGCTTGGATATCTTTTAAGGGGATCCTGGGTGTATGAAAATTTTGATTTTGTAGTTAATCACGACGATTACCTTAGACTTGAATCATATGATAGTTCTGAATTGTTTAGCAACGTGGTCATCTTTGGAAGGTAACTAATTATCGATGCAAATTGTCCTTGATTACTTACTAATGGAAAATGTTGTGAAGGTGACCCATGCTACGGACTTCGGAGAATTAACCAACCAGGAACCATGGCTTTCATCCACAAGATTGGTTGTGAAGCCCGATATGTTGTTTGGAAAGCGTGGGAAGAGCGGTCTGGTAGCGTTGAATTTAGATATAGCTCAAGTGGCTGATTTTGTGAAAGCACGGCTTGGAGTTGAGGTGATTACTAGTCAATAAAAATGGTATTTTCTTTTTGTTTGCATGATTTAGATCATTCTGGAATGACTTATACTTTCTTTAGGTTGAGATGGGTGGCTGTAAGGCTCCAATAACTACCTTCATTGTTGAACCATTTGTCCCCCATGACCAAGAATGTTACCTTTCAATTGTCTCTGAAAGACTTGGTTGCACCATTTGCTTCTCAGAATGCGGAGGTATTGAAATTGAAGAAAACTGGGAGAAGGTATGCCTCTATCACAATTACACCTTCCTGCTGTTATTTTTAGTGCATCCATCATGGTGGATGACTTTTATTTTTTCATCAATATAGGTCAAGAATATATTCCTTCCGACTGAAAAGCCAATGTCATTGGAGGCATGTGCTCCATTGATTGCTACACTTCCTTTAGAGGTGTGTCCCATCCTTTTTGTATCTATTGAATGAATTTGTTTATGATTCGCACATTGTTTTATGCAGTTGGCATTAAAATTTTACTTAAATTGATATTTTCATGAGTAGAATAGTGTTCTTTACGTAGAAAAGGAAGATCTCTAAATGCTATTTTTGGATATCACGATACTTTCCAATTTTTGGTAGATCTTATAGCTATTATATCTGACACAGAAACAGAAGGGAAAATGAATTGTCTTCTCACAATTGATTTAGAATTACATAGTTATATACATCTTAGTGTAGGTGGAAAAATAGGAAACAATCTCTTAAAAAAGGAATCTATCTCTTGGGATTTCACTATCCCCTGAGAAAGGAAAACGGTCTCTTAAAATTTTATAAAGGAAAACATGCCCTTAGTATCCCATAATCTTTGGAAATTGACTTTCATAAAATGGTATAAAACTAATATACAGCTTGATACTATCCATAAGCTGAAGAATAGATGTCTTCTATTTCTATTTACAAGTAATATCATGAAAACTTGAATTATTCAGCACCTTTTTAGAACACCAGCTAGTTGGATGCTCACTAGAACATATGACATGCATACAAGCCCTTCTTCCAATTTCTTCTTGATGAAGTGTCTATCATCCTTAATGTTCTTTGTCTTATCATGTCAAATAGGGCTATGAGCAATATTGATGACTAATTTGTCGCCGCAATATGCTTTCAAAAGATCCTCCTGCTTAACTTTCAAGTCATCTAAAATGTTCTTTAACCATAACAATTTGTACAAACCATGAGTAATTGCTCTAAACTCTGATTTTGCTGATAATCTAGCCATAACATTTTGCTTCTTGCTCTTCCAAGTCACAAAATTGCCTCGAAAAAAAGTAAAGTAACCTGTGGTTAATCTTTAATCCCCTATAGATCCTGCATAGTCCATATTAGTATATGATTATAGGGTGAAATGATTATTCCTCTTAAACATATGCAGCTTGTAGATGTGGCTCTCGAGAGTCCTGCATGAACTGACTAACTTTGTTCCCTAAGTATTCTATGTCGGGTAGAGTATGAACAAAGTATATAAGCCTGCTAATAGCCTTTGGTACATCTCAAAAGTAAATGCATGAAAGGAGTTTCTGAAAATGACCCAGAGACATACTTGAATGTTTCATCGGTTAAGTCAAACAAATATGGTTGAAATTTGTTAATGGACTTGTTGTAATAATGTTTTTCACTATACTTTGTTTGGTAGAGTATTGCACAACACTTGTTTGATAAAATGCCCCATTGAAATGCGGACCAAGTATATGACAAAATTCTTAAGTGAAGTGCTCCCAAACTGTTTGATGGAAATTCGTTGAGAGCTTGATTGAGAAATTAAGTTGCAATTAATGGAATTGAAGGGACTTATCTAGCCTCAACTTAACCCTTGTGAGTTGTGACACATATGGTCTGTGGCACTAGCATCAATTATCCAAGCATTGGCATAATACTTATATGAGGCATTCATGCAAAATGAAAATAAAGGTTTACGTGAGAGAGCCAAAGACTAGCTCCAAAGGGCTTCCCAAGATGCCTTAATAAAATTTTCAATTTACCACTCTCCTCACTATTAAAACCTCCTTTAACCAAACCTTATCTGTTTTGGGTTGTTACGTCAAGTGTGCTTGGGACCTTTGCTACCCTCCATGGTTTTCCCACTCTCAACTTGGTGGCTTTCTATTGAGCCTGTAGGAAGCTCGAATAATTTGCAAATCTCTGGTCTTTTGGATTGAATTAACTTCTTTGGATGGGTTAGGATATCTGGAGACGATAATCTTGAATGTGGACATATTGAGCACAAGGAAAAGAAAAAAGAATCTAGTCCTAAGAAAAATGCAGCAATGAAGTTTGCTCAAAGAAGAATTCCCAAGGAAAAACCCTAGCGTTCTAATGACATGACAATGGAATGAAAAATGAATTGTCTTCTTGCAATTGATTAAGGATTACATGGTTATATACATCTTCGTGTAGGAGGAAAAATAGGAAACAATCTCTTAAAAAAGTAATAAATCTTATAGGATTTCACACTCTTCTATAAAAGAAAAACAGTCTCCTAAGATTTCACACATTCCTGAAGATGGAAAACAGTTTCTTGGTATCTCACAATCGTTGGGATATCAAAATTTGACTTTCTTAAAATGGTATACAACTAATATACAACTTGACAATATCTGGTTATGTGGCGTTGACGGGGTTGCTAGGTATTTGTGTTGGTTGAATTTGTAGAGAGGAGTAAAATAGAATGCGAAAAGTTAGGAAAATAATTAAACAGAAGAAAACACAACTATGTTCTTGAGGAAGCTAATGTCCTGTTTCCTTCCAAGAAATTTCATATGCTTGATTTTCTTTGTTTTTCTATCAGAAGGGGCGATCACCTGAATACTGTGTGTAACTTTATCATACTGGATACCTATGCAATCAAAGAACAGATGCCTAATAATCCTCTTTAGAGCTTCCAGATTTACATTCTTTTTATATCAGAAGGATTAATCAGTCTGATATTGTATATAACTTTATCATACAGAGTACAAATGCAATCAAAGAAAAGAAAATTTTCAATCACTTTTTGAATTTACTGAAATATATGTAACACCTACCCTCAGTTTGAATTCAAAACTTATCAAAGGGTCTGCCACTCTTTTACTCTTCCTATTTGTATCTTGTATCTTAATCTTCTAATTTCTCCCTTGACAGTTACAGAACATTCCTTGTAGAGTGTTACAAGTATCCCGTAAGTAATTTTCTGCAAACTAACTTCATTTACAGAAGCAGATAGATGTTTTACTTCTTATGGGGAATCAAGCCCCCCAACTAGAGGCTTGATAACACTCTTAGTGCTCATGAGTCTAAAAAAAATCTCTAGTATGAAGGCGCAGAAGTTTATTGTCAGCCTATTTGTAGTTTTGTGTTCTCTGTTCCATAATCTCTATTTCTTCTATATTCTTAGCACTGCTTTCCTAATTTTGTATTATTTTAGATTCGAGGAAAAATTGGTGAGTTCATAATGGGTGTATTTGCTGTATTTCAAGGTACGTACAGTTTAAGGAATGGCATACTCCTTAGCTTATAGCATGATTGGTGAATGAAATCTTAGCCATTTGCTATGGTGACCATTGAACATATTCATTGCTTTCATATGACTCCTTTCTTGTTTACTACTTCTCGAGGGAAAATCATCTTGATGTTGATGGAACTTTCTTTTTACTGAGCTCTCCACAGATCTAGACTTTAGTTTTTTGGAGATAAACCCATTTACACTGGTGAATGGGGAGCCATATCCACTAGATATGAGGGGAGAGTTGGATGACACTGCTTCCTTCAAAACCTTTAACAAGTATACAGTTCTTAACGTTAGATTATTTCAAAATTTTAAGCTAGGTTGATAGCTGACAAGATATGGCTTGCTTCATCATTTGTCGTTCATTCAGGTGGGGTAACATAGAATTTCCATTGCCTTTTGGAAGAGTTTTGAGTACTGCCGAGGGCTTAATTCATTCACTTGATGAAAAGGTGATCTCCATGTCGCATCTTCAATTTCTTCTATTCACTTGCCAAGCCTTTCTATTATTACATTATACTAATCATGTGCTTGTCTTTCAGACAAGTGCGTCTTTGAAATTCACAATTTTGAACCCAAAAGGACGTATCTGGACTATGGTGGCTGGAGGAGGAGCCAGCGTCATTTATGCTGATACTGTGAGTTCTTATATGCATTATTCAGTTAATGCATCTTGCATCTGGCTTTAGATAGCTGTGCAGACTATGCCTTTATTTAAGTAGGTTGGAGATCTGGGCTATGCATCGGAGCTTGGAAACTATGCTGAATATAGTGGCGCCCCTAATGAAGAGGAGGTCTTACAGTATGCAAGAGTTGTGCTTGATGTAAGCAATAATAAAATTTTGAGCTTGATGCCTTTAGAGTTTCCTATTATGTTAATTGTCTTTGTTGTAAATGATGTTGCAGTGTGCCACTGCCGATCCAGATGGCCGTAAGAGAGCCCTCCTTATTGGAGGAGGTATTGCCAACTTCACTGATGTTGCTGCTACATTCAATGGTATTATACGGGCTCTAAGGGAAAAGGTATATTTAGTTAATTAGTTGAAATTTCAGTTAAACGGGTGGACTGTCTCATAGTAAAACTCTTCCTTTCCTTTTCATAAAAAGGAATCCAAGGTAAAGGCTGCAAGAATGCACATTTATGTAAGAAGAGGTGGTCCAAACTATCAGACTGGCTTGAAAAAGATGCGTGCTTTGGGAGAGGAGCTTGGTGTCCCTCTTGAGGTATGAAAATACATTGGTTATACTAAATGCGTTGGCATATTACAAGTTTAGGCTCTGCTGATTTTTGGTTCTCTACCTAAAACAAAAATGTGACTACCTTTTTCTAAAGTGCATGCTTGATACTTCACGTCAAGGGTCTTAATTAAATTGCTATTGCAGTCGCATTGTGCATAATCTTTTTAAACACTAAACTGCTTTTCAATCTTTTTAAAGTTAATGTTAGAAGTTATAATAAAGCTAAAATTTTGAAATTAATTATTATTAAATTAAAATTAAATATTAAGGATAAGTTTTTTTTTGAGAAACTAGACTGCTAATATAACTTTTCGTAAGTTAATAAAATTATCTATTAATAATTACTTAGTCTACTACAAATACTAATAAATTTGTAAAGTGAAATTAAGATTTTTATGAT
>JAOTAZ010000006.1:18609908-18620288 GCA_025629785.1 Erythroxylum oxycarpum
TCATTAGGGATAACATGACCTAGGTTAAATGACGCATCGTATGTGATTGTTGCCTTGATTAATCGGTTTTCCTAATTCATAATGCTACCGCCTAATTAAATCTAGAGATCGTATCCTAGGTTGTTCGGTGGTTAGGTTTAATCAACGGTCGTATCTTGATTAAACAAAACCTAAGGAAAAATTCGGGTTAATTTTTAACCCACTATTAATAGTTTCTAGGAGAGGTTAAAGAACAACAAATTAATAAAATTTACTTGCTTAAGGTTTAAGCCGAGATTGAACCGAAGAACCAGATCCCTACCGAATTCCTCACTTTTATCATTTATTTGCATGTTTTCGTTACTTTGTTTTTATTAGTTAGTTTTATTTTTATTTTTCTTATTTCAAAAATCCAAAACCCCCTCTTTTTCGTAAACACCAATTAATTTCATTTCCTAGACTTTACACGCACTCTCTATGGGATCGACCTAAACTCACCACTGCTACAGTAGTAGTCTAGTTATTTTAATTTTGATTAGCGTTACGACGCGCGATCACCCCCTTTTTCATCAACTTGAATTGTATTTTGACTAGTAGGCTAGCTTAAACCTTTTTCATTTGGTTCCAATTGAGTGAGACGACCTGATCATATACTGCAATCCTTGGAATTAATTATTTTTGATTCGGTTTCCAAGGGATCGATCTCTAGATCGAAACGACAGAGCCGCGATCACTTAGACGACGACATGTAAGATGTATGTCAACACCATGATAGCAAAATGCAAGGGGTTGCATGGAGTAGGGCTAAAATGTATAGTACCTTGATGAAATCGTTCCACTTAATTTAGCTGACTAAAAGCATAATTATAGACTACAATTAAAGGCTTAGCAACAGTATGATAATAGTTGTCATTAGAAGAAAATGATTGCATGTTTTTTCTTGCTTATATGTGATATGATAGAGATCATATATTTCTAATTGATGCTTATGAGTATTTGATACTGAATTTAGATTCAGCATTATTGTAATGTTCAATGCATGGTTAGAAATAGATTGTTAAGTCAAGTAATTGATCCAAGTTTATGCAAATAGTTTGTATATGTGTTGGATTAAAAGGAGACTTATGCTTAACATAAATTGCAAGAATAAAAGGTTAGATAACCGAGATTATCCTTTTATGCCATATTGGTTAAATCAATAAAACGAGAATCATAAAGTTACACACAAGGATATGTGTATCCTTTTGATTATGAATCGTATTGAACTTGTGAAACTTGTAAATTTGAAGAATAACCAAATCAACCTTTGGTGAAAGGATGATGATGATGGTATTGAATTGTTAAATCTTATACATGTGATATATTGGATGGAATAACAATTCATAAGAAGATAATATTATATTTCATTATATTACTAATGACTTTATGTGATATAGTCATATGTAATAAATGAAATGTTGATTTAAAATTTTGAAAAGTTCAGATTGTTTAAATCTAAGTAGAAATTAAGCATTAAGAATGCTGAAGTATTTCGATTAGATCAATTGGTGATTCTCAAATTTTTCGGTTATCTATAGGGAATGAGATTCTCTGGTGAGTACCTTCACAACAAAATTTCATAAGGGCATGGATTTATGTAATGAGTTACATATAATATGAGATATTGTAGGATGCAACATTATTTCTTCTATAGCAATGCCTAGTGCAATAATTTACCTTCTATAGTTCCAATTGAATCAATTAGCTCGATTTAATATTAGATATGAAATTCTAGGTCTTTGAAAGAATCAACGTTAATGATTCGATGATGTGATGCTTAGTTGAAGCACATATATTTTCCATTTAGTTTAGAACTAAAACAGGTAATAAAGGGTTGAGAGATATCCAAAAGGTTGGATATAATCTTACAAACCCATTGAACAAATTGTTTGATTCAATGTATACTTATAGGAGAATGATTCTCAAGATAAGTAGTGGGAGTAAAAAGGAATTTGAAAGGTTCAAATCTCATGACTATACATCTAATTGG
Organism: Erythroxylum oxycarpum; assembly: GCA_025629785.1. Taxonomy (NCBI): domain Eukaryota; kingdom Viridiplantae; phylum Streptophyta; class Magnoliopsida; order Malpighiales; family Erythroxylaceae; genus Erythroxylum; species Erythroxylum oxycarpum. The sequence continues at coordinate 18,611,917 of JAOTAZ010000006.1, forward strand.
AAATAATGCCTTTAATGATACATTTGATGTATAGTTGAAAGGCTATAAGATATTGAAAGATTCACTTTCATGATGAATTCAAAGAGTTTGTTTTGAAGATGATTGTGAATTTATCACTTTTATAAGAAGGTTAGTAGGAGTATAGTTGTCCTCTTCTGTGGGAGTATGTGGAGACATATTGCTTACAGAGAACAACAGTTCTAACTTTCAATTGTTGAATATATAATTGTCCATGAACAACTCTGGTTGGATATGAAAAGGTAACAACTTAATTCTGGGAATTAGATCTATAGAGATAGATTAGACGTCATTAGCTTATTCTAAGTCCAAGTGCATAGATAATGTACTAAAGATGTTTAGTATTAAGATATCAGATACTTATGAAGTATTGAAGATATTCATTACTCTATGAGTGAGTTGATATTTGAGTTCAAGATAATAAGGATATAACTTTAGAAGTAAATCCTAATTAAGGTTTATTTACTTAGAACATTATCATTAAGGATTGCAAAGGTTCCAATGTAGCAATTGGTTGTTAATTAAGCCATAATACATTTTTCATTTAGTGGAAATGATTAGTTGGATCAACAAGTTTTTTAGTGAACTTGATATAGTTTATTTGCATTGTTCAAGATAGTAATGTATTGTAGAATATTAGAGCCAATGGGCATGTATAAGGAGCTAATGTCTCATCAAAGATCCAAGAATGTGTTTAGGCAAATTTTCTTAATTATAATGATAATTAAGATGGGAATTGTAAGATTTAATCAAGTGCTCATTATAGAGAATCTTGTAGAATTCTCTCATTAAGCCACTACCCCAGTAGTAGAACAATCATCATATGATGATGTGGTATAAGATACTTAAACGATTGACTTAGTGCAAATGGGAGATTGTTGGTTTATGCCCTACAGCCTGTAACATCCCATTACTTGTGGGAGGGTTAGAATGGTAAATGTGAGTGATTAATGAGAGTTAGAGATGCATTTCCATGTTCATACATAATATGCCATACACTTATACATGAATAGTGAATGTATTTGCACATGAAAATAATTATACATGCATTCATGAATAATTCCGGGTATAATTGGATTAATTTGTGAATTTTTTAGAGTTATGAATGTTTTTACATTGGAAATATTAGTGTTTAGTGGAAATATAGTATCTATGAATTTTGGTGAATTTAGGAATAAATTTTGGAAATTGTAGAAAATAGGAAAAATAAATCAAATGAAGATTGGAGATAGTTGGATTGTAAAGATAAAAGTTAAGGGAGTTAGTTTCAAAAGAAACTAAGTTAGAGCTTGGGTATTGGGAAAGTGACAAGTGTCACTTAGGCTTTTGTACTCTTGCTAGAAGTAGGCTACTATTCTTTGAGAGTTGACAGGTTAAGTCTTGTCTAAATCCCTTTGTTATTATCATCTTTTTCAAACTTTCTTTTGAAACACAAAGTTTTCCATCAAATACCTTTTAAGAGACTTCTATGCTTTTTCCTTCCTACACCAACCCCACTTTGCCATTTGTTTCCTCTACCCTAAGAAAAAGTAGAAGCTGGTTATTGTACTCAGTGAAGTACGTAAATTGTGTGGAGTTTAGGGCTTGAAGAGTTCGGAGTTTTCAGCAGATTCGGAGTTTTCAGGGATTAATGTGTTTGTTCTTAAATACTGTGTTGTTGCGGGATGAAAAATCTGGTTATGGTGTTAATTTAGTGTTTTGAAAGATTATGAGCGTTGGGTGTTGTAAAATATTAAAAGGTTGAAAATTTGGAAAATGTTCGCGGAGTGTGCTTTGGTCTGTTAGCCATAACTTTTTCTTTAGTTTTCCAAACGAAATGATTCTTGATTTGGAGTAAACTATAAACGTATGGCTATAATTCTTATGAAGACATTGAATTTCAGTTCTGTTTCTAAGAGTCTCAAAATTTCATGAAGCTAAGAGTTTGGTTTAGTACGAGCGTATGAATGGAAAACTCATTTTTGGACTTTAGGGGCAAATTTGGGATTGAGATAAATAGATTTTAGCCAAGGTGCCTTCATAAAAGTTGTAGATCTTTCTTTTATCCTTATAAGTGGAGATGTTCTTGAGATGGAAAGTGAGACGATAAAAGTGAGACGATAGAAAGTGAGACGATAGAAGTGAGACAATAGAAGTGAGACGATAGAAATAAGACGATAGAAAGTGAGACGATAGAAGTACGACGATAGACGTGAGACGATAGAAGTAAGACGATAGAACTGAGACGATGGAAAGTAAGATGATAGAAAGTGAGACGATGCAAAAATGAGACGATACAGAAGTCAGACGATAGAATTGACCTTCAAGGTCTTCATGAAAGTAGTAGATCTAGAAGTACTCTTTCCAATAGCCTAAAAACAAAGTCAATCAAACATCTGTAGTGAGATTTATGGCAATTGCGTCAAGGCATGTATAATACGAGTAAAGATATGAACATGTTAGATTCTTTTGGCCATAACTTCTTCTCTAGACATCCAAACGACTTGATTCTTGAACCATTGGATTCGTAAGGCATTGATCTACATCTCTACCAAGAATCATAACTATCTGAAATGAATGGAGAAAGTTTGAGTGAAAATAGTGGGACGGGTACAGTGAGTGTGCTCTTAAGTAATATGAACTAGTGTTATTCCTCTGAACATACTTCGGTATTTTGATGGTTTCTAGAGCTCTACTGATCCAAATGAGATGATTTTTATTTTCTGGTAAACTAGAGACATAGGGCTACAAACGGTATGAAAAATTTGGAATCTACTTCAATCTATAAGATGTTTAAATTCCAAATGGAAATTTTTTGGAAATTATCATGAACATGTATTGTACATCATTCGTGCCATACATGTGCATTATCGAATACCTATGATTATGCAAATGGTGATATTGTGTATATTATTTTTCATAGAGGAGCAACTGGAACGCCAACCTCTAGATGTTGCCGAATCTTCCAGGCATTAGCTTTGGGAGCAACTAGTGAGTAACCTAGACGGTCTCACTCAATTAATTGTTTGTTTTAGAATATGTTTTGAATAATGACATTGATGTGGTTTGATTGTGCTGATTCCAGACAATGAAGGTCCGGTGATTTTGGTATATGAATGAGCTGTTAAAGTGCTCCTTGTATGTTAACATGACGAAATAAGTGCTTCAACATGTGAAAATTGTGAATATGCATATGAAGGCAAAAGTGTGCTTAACATTTCTGCTGAATGTCGGACTGCGGACCGATGATGAATGTGGTTAAAAATGTAAATGTGCATCCATGTGATTGACTAAGGTTAAGTTATGTGAAACATTCGTTACATGATGCATGAAAGATAAAGGAAGTTATGACCGGAGTCGCCAGGATAAAGACCTCAAAGCTTAGAATGTGAATAGGGCCTCAAGCTCGATTGTGAATGTACCCGGTATCTACTAAGGGATATAGGATAGAATATGCTACAGCTCGGTATCCACTAAAGGATATGAACGAATAAAAAGGCACTCGGTCATAACGACATTAATAGATGCAAGTGAGTCTCACGTGCATTGCAATTATGATTGATATGTGTGTTTTGTATGAACGACATGACTATCCTAAACGTAGGATGTGATATATATTATGAATATGCAATTAGGTGAATATTATGTTGCATGTAATGATGTGATGCATGAATTAAGTGAACCATCGATGATAGTTACGTCATTGAGTTCTCAAAACTCACCAAAATTGCAACATTGTCTTTTCAGGACCGAGAGACAACTCAAGCTACTAAGAGGCTCTACCAACCGTGTAGATTATGTGTTGGCAAGAAAAGTCATGGCTCAAAGTTCGGTTAGCTGGAATTTATGGATAGTTTAGATAGACTGCATATATTTTCCTCTCTCATGTAGCCCTTTTGTATTAGGTTTTGATGTGTATCTATGGAAAATGTTAAAACGCATAATGCAAACATTCAGTGATTATGAAATGATGTGAGGAAAAAATGGATTTTAAATATTTTTATCTCCTTATGATGCTATTTAAGTAAATTGTGATACCATGCCATATGAAATGAATGTAGTGATTGAACATAGCCTGCCCTTATCGTAAGATACGTACTGGAATGACCTCCGGGTGTGCCGGTATGAACCCTGCGGTAAGGGGGTGCTATAACCAATATCTTTTAAGGTAAAATTTATACAATGAGCAGTGTATAGAGACAAATAAATATGACCATACATTGATTATAATAAGTACTCAGCTAATACATAATTACTACATTATCTGTAACTAAATGCACAACATTCTTTGGTTCAACCCACTCAACAATTTCAAAAATAATCTAGATAAAGCATTAGCACTTTTACCATATCAGAAGCATCAACAAACTTGATAAAAGTTGTTACAATATTACAATAAACCAAGAAATTAATCAAAGTTCTTTTTCATTGGTTAGTCCACTCATCTGTCATATTAGTGCATCATGTTGATTCCCAATTAGATTTTTATGTATCCATAATTAACTGACATTCCTTTTTTAAATCTTGAAGAAAAGACACACACATCTCATAATAAGAAGGTACCTTAAATCTTGGACCTATTGTTATTATAGCATGTATTACTTCTTGAAAATATGGTGAATTTAAAACATTTAAAGAAATACATGAATGATAAAACCATCTAGCCCATGCTCTTTTACCTCATAAAACAACATCCTTATTAACCAAAATACTTTTTAGACTAGGTTGAGAATTTGGAGTAGTTCTTGGAAATAAGAATTTATATCAGTAGTAGCTTTCCTTTTTCACTTTATCTAATACTTGTGATGCTTCATCATCTCTAAAAGATATATCATAAGTCTCTTTATTTCCTTTTTCTTCTTTACTTGTTGTTGTAAATAAATTTTAATCCTCTCATGTGCATCAAATGGTACTTTTGCAAGATGCAATATTACCCTTAACACCAACAAGATGTTTTTTCGTTTTATAAATTCCCCCCGCTTTAAGTATTCTACCTCAAAACATACAGTTATATTGGATATTCCCATCAGATGCTTTAGAAGAAGAAAAAAAAATCTATGTTAGATTGGACTTACCAAGAATAAAGGATGCTATGTTCATCAAATCTTTTCTTGTTGATTCCATATTCTCCATCTCCATTATAATTTAACCTCAAATGCATTAACAAATAACTGGGTATATTATATTTAGGGAAAAAGTCTGGTACTTAAATAGTTCTCATCATCACTTGTAATAGAAAATGACAGTGATAATCATAAAATTGTTCTTTAGGATACTCTTTTTCAACAATTTGTGAACCTTGTCCCATTGACTATGGTAAATTGTAAATATAAAGAATGAAAGTCACAAGCATAAAATTGTTCTCTAAGATACCGTTAGGTGATGAAGACATGTCGATTAGAAGCTATTTTAGAATAAGAACTGAATATCGAAATTCATTCTACCTATAAAAGCACAAGCCAGGCCTGGACATTAAAGACCCTTCAAACCCTCCTAGCAAAAACACAAGGGTGTAATCCCAAATACAAGTTGAATTTCGAAAATAATAAAATCCAACCTAATTTTAACTCGTAAATTTTTTTAATTCGTTTTCAACTTTTAGAATTGTATACTAATATATATAGAACAAACTGGTTCCAATCGGTTCATTTCATATACATAGGTTATAAAATGAAACTGAACCAGACAACTAGCCAGTTCATACTACTCCTGGTCAAACCAACCGATCCAGTTTAATTTTTAAAACGTTCTCAAGAACTAAAAAGTACATTAGGAAGGGTCTTTGTTTGACTTTAAGCACAACAAAATTGAAACTTTTAGAACCCATATACAAATTAAATGAATTAGGCCTCACTATTAACTATTATGGGCCTAAGGACCTCATACTATTTAAGTTTTTAATATTCCTTTTGTGTCTATCCAAATAAAAGAATGATAGTTATTAAGTAGTACTATAAGTCAATTTCCTCTAGATGAGTGGTAAATAGTAATTGCTTCCGTCAATTTGATGTACACAGCCATAAATGCGGAATTATGGGATAAGGATTTAAAGAAGGCCTATTATGCCAAGTTAAATATTAAAGAATAATGGTATAGTAATATTTTAATTTTAACTATTTATCATATTATTTTAAAAATCCTTAGAAAAAAATTACACAACCATATTTTTTTTATTATATGCAATAAGAAGTAGTATATTCCATCTTTTTTTTAAAAAATCCTATAAGTGGGAGTTGTAGGACGCAATATCTTTTGAAATATATGGAACCCAAAAGAATTGGTATGTTTTGAAGTTTATAAGGTTTATGTTTACAAATGAGACTTATTCTTCCATTTTTGCCAAATATTGCTTAAATTCTTTCACCTTATTGTATAACATAAACCCTACATGACTATTGGGTTATCTTACCTTATTAATGTTGAGAAAATCGAGGTGAGATATAATCTCACATGTAATGAAAAAAATACAAATCTTTTTCATTTATTTTTTTGAAAACCAAGATCACTTAAATTTTATAACAAGATTAATGCAAGAATATAATAAAACTTGAATACAAAATCCGCACCTTACTATATAACCTTTTTCGTTTCTTAAAGTTTCCTTTGAACCATTCCTAAAACCAGTTTCTTGTAATCACCATAACTGCACACATATTCAACGTCTAATGGTATCGACATGAACTTGTTAAGAAATTATATAAGTGGTGTAGAGAAAGGATATGCAATAAGTACTAACTCTTTTAGAACACAAACTTATTTATAATAAGGTTTAGATATTTTAGTAGTTTAATTGAAATAAAATTATAATTTTAGTTAAATACCAATTGAGCTTAGATAAGATCCAATATCTCATATTGATCTTTACTTTTAAATGTCGCATATTTAGTTTTAAAATTTCTGAAATTTTACAATCAAGTTTAACTTGATTAAAATATAATTTTCTCTCTTTAACCATTCTTTATGAGTGAAACATTAGGTTCTTAAATATGTTGTCAATGTAAATGAAGTATAACCTTAAATCATATTTAGGTTTAAATGAAGTAAACTCTTACGTGAATAAGTTATATCTTTAGATTAAGATTAGTGTATAATAACACATCATAACCACCCAAATATCAAGAATATGAAAGCAACTTTGACTAACTTTTCCGTGCATTTTTTTTCATATAACTCAATTTTTTCATCATACAATTTTTCGATTAAACATTGAGCACGGAATCAATGACTACTTTATTTGAATCCAATTATTTTAGTTCTTAACCATTAGTAATTAATTCAATTGGTGACATTTGATAACTATTCTAAAAAATGCATTCTATGTTGGCCAAAATTTCAAGAGTTAACACTAATCGAGAATAACAAAACATTCTCCTTAATCACTTTAGGGTGATTAATCTTATATCGATCACTCAACTACTACCATATGGTTCATGTTATATCAAATACTACTAATTACCATTGATAAGGATAGGTTATAAGTAGTATCAAAATATAACAATCCTTATACACAATACTTTAAAGATCTTGAGTCAAATAACCATTTATACAATCATAATAATGAAAATTTTTATAGACATGTAAGTAATGTTCCAAACGAAATTCTCATATAGGGTTAGTTTAATGTACTTTTTACCTAATAAATACCCATATGTTTGTTTAAATATCTCCATAATTTAGTCTATGTGATCGAATACTTCCTTTATAAAGAAGAAATATAATGTGTGCTAGTGCTTTTATATTCTATTAATGTCTAGTCTCAATAGAATAATGACTAGAAATAATTTCGGGATAATAAATAAATGCAATATAAATTTCATAATTATTATATCTTCATAACTTTAATTACAAAATACATTTATCCCATGGATTTTATCATATACATTGGAATATGTATAAGATGATGGATGTGTTTAAATAATTATGTCATAAAAACTACAACTAATTGATTGACTATGTGACATAAACAACAATCTCATAATTCCACTAAATCAATCATTTAATTATCTTATACTATTATCACCATACAATGATCATTTTGCCATTAAGATAGTGGTTTAAGAAGAGAGTTATATAAGATTCTTTATAGTAAGCACTCGTTTAAATCTTACAACTTTCATCTCAATTATTATCATAATAAAAAGAAACTGCCTAAATACATACTTGGACGATAAAGACAGTGAAATATTCATGAAAGTTTTAAGCTTTTATCCAATCTTTATGTTGGATCCCGTTCCCGGAACTCAATTCTCTTGCTTAAAATCGTGAAATTTGAGCGTGCGTGTAACCTTGAAAGGTTATAATTTTTTTTCATTCTTAATCCCTTTGAACCCTTAAAGACATTATGAATACATCTTCAATCTTATAACATCCCAAAA
>JAOTAZ010000006.1:18637004-18647954 GCA_025629785.1 Erythroxylum oxycarpum
TTAATCCATGCCATATAGTCTTAGTCAAATTAACATGTTAATTTAATTCCCTTAACATGCTAATTAATTTCACCAAGGGCAATAATTTATCCAATTTAACCTCAAAATTCATTTTAAATCATACTTTCCATTTCATTAAATTTCAACAATTCTGAATTTCTTTACTCATGAATAATCGTCAAAAATCCTCATTTAATAATCTTAGCTTACAAAAAAAGTTTTGGGGTCCAACATTACTTCTCAATATCTTAGGTTTGATGTTGGAATGGAGAATTCTAGAATTATACTTCAAGATTATAAATTTTCCCTAATGTTAATTTTTTATCCAAGTTTATGAGCCTTTGGTGAGACTACTTTGTCCAGCCAATAATGATGGAAAGGTAACAATAGATTATTTTTATAATGCATAGAAAAAGCGAAGGATGCAATCAAGGCTAATCTTAAAAGTAGATCTTCCTTGTATACACCTTATATTGCAGTCATCAATGAAAGATGAGAGGAAACTTTACTCTCTATTTTTTGCTACTTGTTTTGAAATTAATTATCACTTTATTTTTTGTAAGGTTACTTTTGTTGTCTTACAATTGCTTAGTAGGGTCAATTCAGATGTGACATTCCAAAATTGCAAAGATTTGTAAATTTGAGTTTTGAGTCAATGTCTAAGTGTAACTGAGTGTGAAATAAATTGGAACATATTTGAATCCATCCATTCCAAGAAAAAAATTAGAATAAAAAAAGAATTGAATGATTTTGACTTTGTTCGATATAAATTAAGCTTCAATAAATGTATGTTATTATCATTATTAAGTTGAATATAATTTCTTGTAATTTTTTAATAATTTAGTTTTATTTCTGTAGTAGGACTCTTAATAGACCAAGTAGTTCTAGAATCCAGATTGTCTTGACCATATTTTCATACATGAGAGTGACTTAGAAGATAATCTTGGATAAGAAAGTATTTACATTTCATTTGGTGCAATGAATTTGAATGATGAAAATGATGTGACTCTTTTCATCAATGAGAATTTTATACCAAATGAAAATTTAGGTCACTGTGATTTGAACAGATATACCTTTGAATGAAGTTTCGTATTTTTCATTTTTCCTCTTTTCTTTTAAATTCACTTGTATATAATGTATATGGTAAATTATATATATGCAATATAAATATAAAAATTTAACCTCTAAATGTTTTGGTTTTAGGTTTTACTTATATTTTGCTATGTTTCTAGACATGAACTCTTATTTTTATTTTTTAAAAAAATAATAAAGAAATTTCATTAACTAAATCTAGGTACACTCCAACAACATACATTAACTTACAAGAAAACCTACCAACTCATTTATGATAATCTCAAGTATATCCAATCCAAGTTAAGATTTTACAAATGGTGTATATATCTCAATTATGAGGACATTTCAGTTATAATCCCTCAAGCTTAAGTTGTCAATCTGAGCGTGGTATATAATCTATTTAGTCTAGCATTAAATTTTACTCTTGCATCACTAAAAATATTGCCATTCATTTCCTTCCATATGTGATAGATAAGCAATCATCAAGAAGAGCTTTTTGTCATGCTTGGCTTTTATATTAACATTTGAAGCCTAGGTAAAAGTGGTCAACCATTCCCTATTAGGGCATTGGCGGCTAAAAAGTGTGAGTAGGATGTTCTATAATATTAAGGAGTATACACATTCAAAAAAAATAATTAATCATATGGTTCTTGGCCATCCATGTACAGAGCACAGTTGAGATTGTCAATATGGAGTTTTAGCCTTCCTGGTACCTGATATCTAGGAAGCAACTAGCCAACATATGTGAAGGAGTAATACTCCCACACCAGTACCTGGAAAGGACTTCTTTCAAGGTTTCCCAACAACATCGTCTTACATAAAGTAGTGGAAAAACTATGATCTATCTAGACACTATTACACACTTTCAGGAGTCAAGAGATCAAGTAAGTTCCTTGGCATATTATGAATTATATCACAGAAGCCTTTTGAGGAATGGGTAGCATCAGTTCTCATTCATTATAAGTGATTACACTTTCATATTAACAGGAACTATAGCTTTTAACATATGATATTCCCTAAGTAGATATAATGGACCGTGTGAGTGCCAAATATCAAACCAAAAGTCAGTGTTCACCCTATTAACAATTTTGTGTTTGATTTGTGCCTATGTGAAATGTCTAGTGTGTAAGATCTGTTGAAAGGTGCAAGATTGAGTTCATTTAGGCTTCATAGTCCATATGCTCTCACCTCCAAGTTGTTTTGGGAGGCATATTGTACACCATTTAACACATAAGGTTTTTCTGTTATTGTTACTTGAGCCACTCAATACAAACTCCTTCATCAACCTTTCAATTTTCGTCAACATACTATTTGGTAAAACAAGGTGTGAGCACTAATATATATAAAGGTTAGTAAGTTTAGATATTGCTAACTATAACCTTCCACAATAAGATAAGAACTTGCTACACAAGGAAAGCAATTTCTTTTCCACAGTGGAGAACAAAGGAGCAAAATCTGCTCCACTGAGTTTTTTGGTAAAGATGGGAACCCCCAAGATATTTAAAAGGAAGATGTTGACATTTTAGTCCCAGTGAAGAAGAAATTGAGCTCACATTAGTTTTAGGGTGAGTAGAAAAATATATGGAGCTTTACATTTGATTGAAACTCAAAATTGAGACTGGTTTAAAAGTTTACAAAGAATTGATCATCAAGTTTTTAATGTATTATTTGACCCACAAAGCATTAGTAGATCATCATCAAAAGATAGTTATGATATTTTTAGTTTCCCACATGTGTGATGAAACTTAAAGCAAAGTGACCTTACTATATTTAAGGAGATGATTGTATACAAGACTTTTATAGTGATTGCAAATAGATAAAGAGACAAGGGATCTCCTTATCTCAGACCTTGTGTAGCCATAAAAAGGGTTAAGTTCTCTTTATTGACCAAAACAGAAAAGGAGATTGAGGTAATATAAGTTTGGATCCATGTAATAAACCTATTGGGATAGCCAAAGGCTTAAAATGTGCTTAGTAGAAATTCCCAGTTAATAGTATCAAAGGCTTTAGTGGTATTTTTATGATGCACAATTGTTGATATGTTTTTTGGAGTTGTACCTAAAGAGTTCCTATATAAGGATAATATTGTCCCCTACACTTCTTTCATACACATATGCACCTTGATAAGGATTTATAAAATTAGGAAGTGGTTTCTTCAATCTATTTTCCAATATCTTCGAGATAAACGTACAAATTGCACAACAATATGTAATAGGCCTAAGACTAAATGGGTTGGGAACTTTAGGGACTAAGCATAGATAAGTTTTATTTAGTTCAGTGAGTAACCTATCATTCCTAAAGAACTCCAAGACAACATCAACAATCATTAGACCAATTTATTCCTATGTTACCTAGAAATACTTTGCATTGAAACCATCTAACCTAGGAGCCTTGCAAGATGAAAGGAGAACATGATTGACCTGATTTCCTTAATGGAGACTTCCTTGATCATTGCATGGGTATGGTGAGGAAGTAATGAGCCTCAAAGATTACTTACCAGCTCCTTAGGAAGTTCAATTATACCTCTACTCCTCCCCAAGATATTTCTGAGATGATCCCTTATTAGTTTGTTTAATTTATGCTACTCATTGGCTAGATTCCTACTTGAGTCCTTAAATAAAATAATTCTCTCTTGGTTCCTTCTACATTTGATCATACTGTAAAAGCATCTTAAGTTCCTGCCCCCCTCTTGTAACCAGTGAATTCTAGATTTTTGCCTTATATAAGAGTTATATGACTTTAAAGTATTTCTTTAGTTTAGATACTTAAAGGTCTTTCAATATAAGATCATTGGGGTGCTTGGTAAGGGCCTCTTGAGCCTTAGTAAGTCCATAAAAAGCCATTCTCTAATATTGTAACATTTGGTCATCATTATCTTTCAACAAAAGGATGTATTCAACTTCAATTACCTTTAGGTTTTTCTAAACACCAATAAGTACAGGTGTGCAATCAAAAAAGAGAGAATTACCAAAGGTGGCATAACTTTCAGGGAAACTAATAAACCATGTGCTAGTAACTAAGCATCTATCAAGCTTTCTTTGAAGAAATATGTCTCCACTTTAACGATTGCTCTAAGTGAATAAATGCTCAAAGTATCTAAGATCTATTAGACCCAGGTTTGATGTTAGATTAGATAATGCATGGAATCTTGAGTGCAAACACTTCCTATTGCCTTGTGATTCAAAAAGAGATAGTGTATAGTTGTAATCTCTAGTTAGTATCCAAACAAAATTGATATTGGATTCATTATTCTTAGATAAGACCAACGACCATTTCTATAAGATTCCCAATTGGCAGCGAATATCATAATAATTGGTAAACAAACATTGGAGGTTTTCAGAATTAACTCACAATTTATAAACTAGCTTGTGCAGTACTAGTTACAAAGTTTTTAAAAAAGAAGAGAGATCAAAAAGCACTATTACTCCATCATTAAGGTGAGCTGAGTGATTGATGAGAGTAGTCCATCCATATTTATAAAAAAAAACCAAGCCCCTTTTAAAGTTGTTCCTTCTTTATTTTGGTCTCAATAAGACTAATAAGATAAGGCTTCTTAAGGCCAAGGAAGTCCTTAAGAGCTAGCTATTTATATGGGTAGTTTAAGCCCCTTAAATTCCATATTCGTAATCTTATTACCCTTGTTTGGATTTGGCTTTCCTTCTTCTAGTCTTGTGATTACTATAACTTTGGTTGAGCAAATTCTCAGTCAAAGTTGTTATATTAGGGGAGCTTGTTTATCTTTGGATCTCATCCTCCTCTACATTTATCACTAGGTCTTTCCCTTTACTTAGAATGGTAGGGGGTGTTTTTACTACTTACATTTTGTCCTTCGCTTTTAAAGGGTTACCTACAAGTTCCTTTAGTTGAAAAGGTACATCAAAGATCGTCTTTGCTCATTATTTGGGCTGATCTTTAGTTTTCTTGATCACAACTAAACTAGAGGATTCATGGTTTTGCAAGGTATCAATTGTTCCTATGAATTAAATATTTTTTATTACTTTTGTATTCACACATTCAGTGTTTATGGTATCCTAATATACTTGTTTCCTAAGCCTCCAAACTTTCATTAGTCCCTTTTAAGGGTTTTCGGGGATAGGACACCTTTACTGAGTCCTAACAAGTCAATATTCCCATAAAAGCTTATGATTTGCATGGAGTTAAGTAGATATTTATCTAGTTCAAATTCCACGTACACCCTCCCAAAATCTATTCTCTTCAAGTTTGCGGTGTTATCGTCCAGGGCTATTAGGTTACATAAAGAGCTAGACAATTAATTAAACCACTTGAGGACTAATATTCCAAAGGGACATAATGGAAGTTTAACCATATCGGGATAATCTTTATCTATATCCTATCTAACTTCACCCTTGAGTTCCATTTCTTAAGCAACATAGCCTTACGTTGCATATGCCAAGGTTCAAGATCGATGACCTTCTAAGCCATTTCTTCTAAACCTGAAGATGAAGAACTCATCTTCACTCATTAAAGTGATTTCTAGACCAAGGTTCCTCCAATTTGTATCTGTTAAGTCAAAATGACTTTACGATTAATAATTTTGATGATAAGCAAAAATCGTACGAAAGCTATTTGAAAAGCAAACAAAAGCCAAGTAGAAAAGCAGACGAATGGAAAATAGACGAAAGATATTTGAAAAGCAGATGGATGCCAAGTAGAAAAGCAGACAGAAGCAAAAGCAGACGAAAGCTATTTGAAAAGCAGACAGAAGCCAAGTAGAAAAACAGACGGAAGCGAAAAACAGACGGAAGCTAAAAGTAGAAAAACAGACGAAAGAAAGCAGACGGAAGCATCAGTCATAGTCAGTTACAGAACTCAACTGAATAACCGTTTCTTTAAAGAATCAAGAAGCAGTTGAAGACGAAGACTATAAATATTAGTCGTGTCAAAGAGATTGCAGACTTTTGTCAGAGCGAGATTAAAAGCTAATTAATACTTGAGAAATACTGTGCGAACATCTAGAGCGATACTTTCTGTAACAAGCTCGAAACACTTTTTGGTTTGAAAGTGATACAGATAGCCTGAAGAGGCTAAGTGTGAAAGAATACTGATTGTATAGAGACCTGAAGAGGCTGAGAGAAAAAGAATACTTGTAAAGTTTTGAGAGATAGTGAAATCTCAGAAAGTCATCTGAGGATTTGACGTAGCCCACGGTTTGGGGTGAACCTGTATAAAAATTACTGTGTCGAAATCTCTCAACTCTCTCTCTCTCTCTCTCTTAAACGTGATATTTGATATTACTGTTTTATGCAAGTTTCAGAAAAACTTTTACAAACGTGATTTACAATAGTTCTTTTGAAACGAACAAGTTTTGTTTTAAGCGAAAGAATTTTTCAAAAGGGGTTTAATGAAAAGTTTACCACAATTCAACCCCCCCTTCTTGTGCATCTATCTATCAGTACTGAGTATTGTATTAACATGTGATTCACTTCATATGTATTCCTCAAATCTAAAATAATAATCATGTAATCACATTTAGAGGATGAAAATGTGATTACATGATTATTTTTGTACCATATCCTCATGAAAGGAAACCTTAAAACTAAGTATGTGGTTCTGAAGTAAAACACTCAACTCACTGTTCAAAAAGTAAATGTAAATCACATATAGATGTTAAAATGTACTAAATACCTATTTCTATCTTCTCAGAAATTATGAAGTAATGAATAACTTGCCATCCCATAGTGTTGATTATAGTTGTGAAAGCTTAAAAGGTGATTATGGCATGCTGCTGGATAACGGTTTAGTTTGTGCCATATGCCTGTGAGGGTTTGAAGTTGAACAAATACAGAACCATTGAGCACAAGGTTGAGCAAGATTCAATTAAAAAAGACCAAGACTTTAATGTTTCAACAAGAGTTCTCGATCTAAATCTACTTCCTTACATGAAAACGAGGTTGCAAAATTGCCTGTACATGACCATTAATAACAAAAACATTTATATAAACATTAGTAAGAAATCAGCATTTCACCAACCTGCTTGCTAATTCAAACTATTTCTTTACAAATTATATCTAAAAATGAATTGAACAACACATACATATCATTAGGGTTCCCTTGATCATATAATGTTCGCAGAAGCAAGACGACTTCAGATGCCATTACACCTCTTGTACATTTGAAGCTTTTCCCTAATCCATCTTCCTTATTGCCAAATCGAAAATAATGCCTATATGTGTTTATTTACTATCAATGGTTAATCTGAAAGACCAACTCACTTTTGAACACTAAATAACCAAATGAGAGTTGGGACAAAAACATTGGCATGCATACACCATAAGACTCGCAATTAGAATCTACAACCTAGAAAAAGGTCAACAAATCTCATTTCTTGTCAGGTTCATCCAAAACTAGTTGGAGCGTATATATGCCTTGATTTCAACTCAATACTTACCAATTGAATGATATTCATTAAACTTTATCTCTCTAAGGATTGTGTACTATACCCGCTCTTTAGGAAATTTCACGAGGTGGATAACTCTCAATAACGACCAATACCATTATCTACTCCTTGTGTGGCATGCAATTTAGAAACTCAATTGCAGCCTCCAAATTTGTCTGTTACATAACCATAATAAACTTCCTTTAGACCTATGTGAGAATAAAACGACAACTAATCTTGGATCAAAAAGTGTCAAGACTCATCATCACAAATCATAGAATGCACAACAACAAATTCTTTTCTCTAACAATTTATTATTATTCTGTTATTCAAATCAATGGTTTAGATCCTTTCATTACTTTCCTTTGTTTATATAAATATGTACAGCAACTATGTATAAAGAGAGAAAAATAATTAATGCAAAACCTTTGATTTGATATGGTACCAGAGTATTAATAGCCTTAACTGGCACCATGGCAGAATCATCTCCATCCCAAACTAACCCTTCTTCCCTACCTGTCCCACCCTTTACACCAAACAACCCACCTTTTCTTTCTTCTCTCTGTCATATAGTCTCCATTAAACTTAATCATGGCAATTTCTTACTTTGGAAAGCACAAATGCTACCTTACCTATGTGGCCAACATTTATTTGGCTGCATAGATGGCTCCATCTCACCCCGCCACAATTCTTGCCAGATGGCACCCTTAATCCTCAATTTTTTCACTAGTTTCAATAAGATCAATTGAACATCTCTGTTCTTATCTCTTCTCTCTCCAAAACTACTGTGAGTCAAGTTTTCAATCACAACACCTCTGCTTCCATTTTGCATGCCCTAAAAACCACATTTGCCAATAAATCCCAAGCTCGTTCCATTAAGCTATTCACCTAACTTGCTTCCCATAGAAAAAGGTGATTCCTCCATTACTGATTATTACAACAAAGCTAAAACTCTTTTTGATACTCTCGCTGTTGCTGGTCGACCTTTATATGAGCTTGAATTCAACACCTATCTCCTCTCAAGTCTTGGGTCTGATTTTGACCTGATTGTGGCCTCCCTCTCTACCTGACCCCAGTCTCTTTATCCAAACTTTTCAGTCATCTCCTCACTTTCGAAGCTTGCCTTCTTCACCACACACCATCCTTACCCTTATCTAACATTTCAGTCAAACTCTCCACTACTTTTTTCAGGGACGACCGCACCATTAGTCAAAGCTCTTATCATGGCCGCGGTAGTCGTAACCCTAATTATTCCAGAAAGGGTGGTGGCCCACATGTCAAGTATGCTCCGAACCCGAGTATACAACACTAGTCTGCTACCATCGATGTAGCCATACCTATCAAGCCCCCCTCCGTCTTCTTTTCCTCCCCAAGGCCATCTGACCTCAATATGGTCCACCTCTAATCCTCTCTGGTATCATGACATTGGGGCCACACATCGTATGACTAATGATTTCAACAATCTCAATCTCTCTTCTGCACCTTATATTGGACAAGATGTTGTTCGTATTGGTGATGGCATCATTTTACCCATTCAAGACACTGGTAATGCATTATCCAAACTGCTTAAATTCTTTATCCAAACTGCTTAAATTCTTTTTCACTTGTCTAATCTTCTACATATTTCTTCACTTACAAAAAAATTGGTCTCTGTTTCTAAATTTTACGAAGATAAATCTGTTTTCCTTTAATTTCATGCTAATCACTTCCTTGTTAAGGATCTCAATTCTCAGGCTCTTCTCCTTCGAGGACACACTCATAATGGACTCTACACCTTTCCTTCTCCCTCTCCCCATGCCTACATTGGTGAGCACACTTCCTACAGACATTGGCATGATCGATTGGGGCATCCAACTTTCCATATTGTTCGCCAAATGCTCTCCTCTCAGTCTCTTCCTATTCATCGTTTTAGACTCGTTAATCTCTGTTCTAGTTACTGTGTTACTAAAAGTTGCCAACTACCTTATCCGTCGTCATCAACAAAATCACCTCATCCTTTCTTTTTAGTCTTTAGTGATGTTTGGGGTCCTTTCCCTGTTTTATCCTATTTTGGCTTTCGGTACTATGTAACCTTTTTTGATGATTACATGAAATATACTTGGATCTTTCCATTACGTGCCAAATCTGATGTTCTATCTATCTTTTTACTTTTTCAAAAACAAATTGAGAACATTTTTCATTGTCATATCAAATATTTTTAGTCTGATTGGGGCAACGAATATCGATCCCTTCACAAAGTTCTCCAAATTTTGGGTATAAACTACCGAATCACTTGTCCTCATTCTCATCCCCAAAATGGCACCGTTAAATGCAAACATCATCACATCGTCGAAACAGGCCTAGTCTTAGTCCATCACACCTCCCTTCCTTCTCGATTACAGGCTCATGCCTTTACAATTGTAGTTTATCTCATAAATCATTTTCCTTCACCCACTCTAAATAACACCTCTCCCTTTCAATTACTTTATAACAAAGTTCCCAACTACACATTCCTCAAAGTCTTCAGTTTTGCCTACTGGCCTCACCTCTGACCCTGCAATAAACATAAACTTTAGCCACGATCTGACCTATGGGTCTTCTTAGGCTACTGTCTTCATCACCATGGCTATCTCTACTACTCTCTAGCACTGGCCGCATCTATATGTCTTGGAACATTCGTTGCGACGAATCTTTCTTCCCTTTCACCAATCACTATCCTCCTAGTTCTGTGTCTCCTCCAAGCTCCATTATGCCCCTTCGTTTCAACGTCACTGAGCACCTACCTTCATGTTCTGCTTCTCTCTAACCCATTGCAAACTTTTCTGCCCATCCTCCTCAAAGCCCACTCCCTCAACCAAGCCCACATACTCATCTCTCCCTATCTCCCAATCAGCAACACTTAGCCCATGATCCAAGTCCTTTTATCATTCCACAAACCCACGTCCAAGTCCACCTCCCAATGCAACATCTCATAGTATATGTCCACCTGAACAACCTAAATCATCAACCCAACTTTCTTCTCCCACCTTGAGTCCACCCAGCCCCCTATCCTCCTCTATTCTCATTTTTCTTATCTTACCGTTGACATCACTTCATCCTATGGTAACCCAATTAAAACACCAAATTTATATACCCAAGCAATACCAGATGGCACTGTCAAATGACCTCTCCCACAAGCTCACGCTCATGATTTGGTGCCTTCGGCTCCCATTCCCTCCTCTATCACAGTGGCTCTATGCCACTCTTAATGGTGTCAGGCTCTTCATCATGAAATGCAAGCACTCCTCATCAATAACACATGGGATCTTGTGCCTTCCTCTCCTTCTCAGAATTTGGTTGGACAAGTAGATCTTTGTTGGACCCCGATCTTTAAGTGGAAATTTAGAGATATTAAATGAAATTCAATTAGTGTTTTTGTATATGAATTGTGTTATAGATGTTATTGTGCCTTAAGGAAATTGATGAGAAAAGAATCGATTGGTTTTGATGACTTTGATATT
>JAOTAZ010000006.1:18659480-18670479 GCA_025629785.1 Erythroxylum oxycarpum
GCGCTATACGCAATCCTTGGTTAAAATTTTTGAAGTAACCCCAAGGCGACAATCGGACGGAAAAAAGGTTATTTCATTCAGCTTCCTCTACGGCAGAGGGTGGGCCGGTAATGACGGTGTTGTAACTCATCGGTGGAGGTATCGGTGGCGGGTCATCATCGTGATCCCGTAGGCGAACATTCTTAGATGTGGGTTCGTCGTTGGCTGGGTAAGTCGCATCGGGTCTCGCAGCCTCCAATCGTTTCAAATTGTCCATTATCTTATTATAATTTTATTTGTAATATATAATTATCTCACAGACTTTGTCATGTACATCTAAAAATATAAAAGATAAAAACGTTTTTAAATTATTTTATCACTAAATTACAAGTGAGGCTATAAACCAACAATTTGGGCATTTTAGATAAAGTATAATCGAAAACTTAATGAATCTAAACTGATATTCTGTAATTTATTATTATTATGAGTATTGACATTGACAAAAATGGTTGTTATTCTTGTATATCGGATATTGGCGCTAAAACTTAAAAGATGCACAATTACGTCCGGGAATCATAAATCTTTTTTAAAAATAATCTGGTGTTGAGCTTTGTTATTTGGACGAGCTAAACTATGTTCTTACAAAGGATGGAGTTCCGTTATTACGAATTATTATGTAGAGTTTCAATGACGAATTGCAACAAAGTACCTTTAATTTGAGATTTGGAAAGAAAGGCAATACAAGACAAGCTTCTACAAGTAGCATGATCATGCTATACTGAAACCGCCAACAGTATCTTGATTGATTGAAAATATATTTGGGCTCGATCATAAATTTGTAACGGAATGTGGTAACTAAATAACTAAAAATTCAGATTTATTCTAATTTTATCATGCTCTGTCTTAACTAAATAACTAAAAATTGGGAATGTAAGTTGTTTTCTCATTCCTACTTCTTCGTTACCGTTACCAAAGAAGATCTTATTGTAATTTTCATCTTGAACTTATGAGTTATATTCGTAATTTTTTATTAAAAAAGAAAACTAGGAAATACGATAAGAATACAAACTGGAAGCCCTTATCTAATAAATAACAGAACCCATTATTCGTCCCCAATAAACCACGGACGCACATTCAAACCCAATCTTCTCAAATGTTCTGAAACGCAAAACAAAGCAAAGCAAACTTAGGGACACCTCACCGACAACATGAAAACTATGACAGATGAACCCGTCCGGGGCGAATTCAATCTGCAGTCAAAAACCTGCATGTCAAGCGAAATTCAATACAACTTGAGAAGTTTTAAAGAAACTGTCAAATTGTCTTCAAATATGGACTTCGTGATTAACGCCTCTTTACCTTATAACACAGGACCGAAAAGGATGGACAAGATCATTCTTAAACTGTGTTACTAGAGGATCGATCATTCATTTGATCTTTTATTATATTATATAGGGAACTAAATTGCAGCAAAAGCAAGGAGAGAATAATCACACAGTTACGGTGGCATTGGGAGATCATGGATTCCAGAGTTTGATCACTTGGTAATGGCATAGACAGCATAAATTATCCCAGGAAGGTAGCCGAAGAGGGTCAGAATTAAACAGATCCAAAACTCTGCCTGCATATCATGTGTAGTTCAACATTTTAAGATAAAATCTCTCATTGACCTATCCTATCCTGTAGTGCAGAATGCAATTATACTTGAAGAAAACTAACGAGCAAAGTTGAATAACTTGAGGAAAAAAGGGAAGTATGAGATGAGTAAATATATATATTTAAGAGGATAGAAAGGAAAAAGATGCACGGTAAGTACCTCACAGCCATATTTAAGGAAAACACCAAGAGGAGGCAATATGATGGCCAGGAGAATATCTATGCATGTTGCTGTTCCTTCACTCGGCATCTTCTTTGCTAATTTAGATCTTCTTCTTCTTCAAAAGCCAAGCCAACAAACCGTCTCTTCCTTTCCTCTGTCTGTACAACTGCTCTGCTCTTAATGAATGACCATACCATCCTCTTTCTTTCACTATATATATTATATACAAATATGCAATAGAGTGTGTCGTCTAATAATAACCCAATAACTTTGTTGATCTGGAAACGGCTTTTATTTTTATTCGCATGTGCTCTACTACCGCCACTAATATATTCTTCGAGTGGATGAAACGTTATGAGGGCTGAAGCCGGAGCAACGCCGTTACATGCGAGTTTTAACCGACTCCGTTTTTTTTGGTAGAGGGAGATTTAGGAATCACGTGTATAGTAACCGACCTTCTTAGGATTCCTATTTCTCAACTCATGTATAAACAATTTTACTACAGCCAAATTCTAGTTTTTTTTTTTTTTGGTTTTTGCTACAATATTTTCTTCGATGTAGGAAAAGGGACATCACATGCAAAAGGAAACAAAGAAGAATTCTATTCCAGCTGGAGCTCGGTTTGGAATTGGAATCATTTTGTCTCTTGAAAAGAACGCAACTTCTGAACTCAATCCCCACAATCAGAAACGCAGTTGCGTCCACCACCAGTGACAACGGCATTGCACTTTACAGGCCTCCATGACGATGAAATGATCACTTTTTTTTAAGAATTATTCTTTAATCAAAAGGGTCTTACACTTACTGGCGAGAAGAGAAGGATGAGGGATGGAAGGGAACCACGTCATATGATTTCCGATCTTTCAGGCAATTGGACGGAGCCACTTCTTACGTCCATATGTCGTTGGCCCAACGCAATAACCTGTGGTATTTCAGAAGAAAAAAAAAGGGTGGGGAATGGGCTTTGAGTGTGTTTATAGGCCAGAGCCAGACTTCAGCGCAACAAACACACGAGGACGAAACAATTGAATGAAGACATGCGTACGTGCAGTTTTATCTAATCCCAGTCCCAGTTCAATTCTCAATTTCCCAATCCCTCCTTCACACTTTCTTTCTTTTATAGTATGAAAACAGCCTTATGCCCTCCACATCTTCCAACTCCTCTCTTTTGTCAACTGTTGCTTCACAACACATACCATTACTACACCCCCCTTCATCTCCACAACCTTTTAAACTTAACCATCCACAACCCAACCACAGTTCTCAAACATGCAACCCAACTTCACTCCCAAATCATCACTAACAATTTCATCCCTGTCCCTTCTCTTTTCAACACCCTCCTCACCCTCTATTCCAAGTGTCGACACATCAACCAAGCCCTTCTATTATTCTCCTCCTCCTCCCATTACGTCTCCAGCAACATTGTTACTTGGACCACACTCATCACTCAGCTTTCCCATTTTAACAAACCCTTCTTAGCTTTTAACTTTTTCAGCCGAATGAGGCGTACTGGTATACACCCTAACCACTTTACCTTCTCCGCCATGTTGCCTGTTTGTTCGCTTACTATGATTCTTTGCCACGGTCAACAGATGCATTCTCTCATTTGTAAACATGGGTATGAAGCCGAGTTGTTTGTGTGTAGCTCATTACTAGATATGTATGCCAAGTGCGATGATATGGCCTCAGCGATCAAGGTGTTTGATAATATGCCTCAGAGAAACCTTGTTTCGTGGAATTCCATGATTGTTGGATTCTTACATAATACACTGTATGACTCCTCTTTTCTATTCTTCAAAGAGATTCTTCGAGATGAATCTATTATTCCCGATCAGGTGAGTTTTTCGAGCGTGCTTAGCTCTTGTGCCAATATGGGAGCTGTGCGGGCTGGGAATCAAGTTCATGGAGTCGCCATTAAACATGGTTTGATCATGCTACCTTACGTCAGAAATTCCCTTTTGGACTTGTATTGTAAGTGTTGTTTGTTCCCGGAAGCTGCTGCACTTTTTCAAACCATGGTTTCCAGAGATGTGGTCGCATGGAATGTCATGATAATGGGGTGTTCTCATAATGGTTACTTCGAAGAAGGGTACAAGCATTTTCTCTCAATGAGGAGGGAAGGTGTAATGCCGGATGAAGCATCGTACTCTTCTGTTCTACACGTGTCTGCTAATTTTGCAACCTTAAACCAAGGTTCTTCAATTCACAATCAGGTAATAAAATCTGGATTTTCAATGAATGCTTGGGTTTCAAGTTCACTGATTACAATGTACGCAAAATGTGGAAGCTTTGCTTATGCTTCTCGTGTGTTTGGAGATATTGAGAAGCACAATGCAATTTGTTGGACTGCTATGATTTCAGCTTGTCAGCAACATGGCCGTGCAAACCAGGTTATCCAACTATTCGAAGAAATGTTAGGAGAAGGGTTAACACCTGATTATGTTACATTTATTTGTGTTATATCAGCTTGTAGCCATACAGGTCGTGTGGAAGAAGGCTATAATTATTTCAATTCTATGAAAAAAGTTTATGATATGAGCCCTCAACATGAACATTATGCTTGTATGGTTGACCTGCTCGGTCGTGCTGGTCGATTAGAGGAGGCCAAAAATTTCATTGAGTCAATGCCACTTCAACCTGATTCTACTACTTGGGGAGCTTTGCTTGGCGCTTGCACCAATCATGGGAATCTTGACATGGGTAGAGTGATTGCAGAGAGACTATTTGAGTTGGAACCTGATAATGCTGGTAATTATGTGATGCTGTCTAACATGTATGCTCGGCATGGAAAATTAAAGGATGTCGCTGAAGTTAGAAGAATAATGAGGGACAAAGGCATTAGAAAGGATCTTGGATGTAGCTGGATTGATATAAGGAACTCTACATTTGTGTTTACTGCCCATGATACATCACATCCCTTGAAAAACAAGATTGACGAAATGTTGAGAAAGTTGGAGGATTTAGTAAAGCAGAAAGGATATGTGCCCGAAGCTGAATATGCAGTTAACAGTTGTGATGGGTCCAAAGAGAAAGACTTGTGGTATCACAGCGAGAAGCTAGCTCTTGCCTATGCGCTTCTTGCACTTCCTGCTGGGCAACCGATCCTTATAAAAAAGAATCTAAGAACTTGTGGTGATTGTCACACAGTTATGAAATTTGCTTCTGACATTTTCAATAGAGATATTATTGTGAGAGATATCAACCGGTTTCACCACTTCTCTGGGGCTTTTTGTTCTTGCGGAGATTACTGGTGACCTGTTTTTCTGGTAAATTTTGATAGAGAAAACACGTATATTGGTCTATGCCTTGCCTCCCTTTCTTTTGGGTTAATTGGAGAAATTAAAAACAGAAACAATATGTTTAGGTTAACTAACGCCAAACATATTCTCAGTACAAACATGTCAAACCGCACAGGTGAGTTGGTCAAAATAATTGTTATTGGGGAGTGGCTTAGTGTGAGACCTTTTCGGTGTTCAGTGGATAAACGCGTTGCACAACTTTTGTAACATGTTGGTGGTATATTTTGGCAAGGAATTACTGCAACAACGCTGTCCAGTGAAAATTAACCAAGTCTCCAAAGAGTTGGAAAGTGTATAAGTTATCCATTTCGGTAAAATGTAACCACATTCGGAATCAAAATTATAGCAGCATTGTGGCAGCTGAAAGTTTATGTTCGAGACAAGTTAAAGTTCACTTCAGCTCTTGGTTGTGACAGTTACAAAATGGTAGTTATTGGTTGGCGGTTATTTTCAAGTTTATTGGTTATTGTGGATTTATTGGGTATGTTAATTATTAGTTATTTGTCGTAATCTTATTGTTTGGAGCAGTCATGTTGCTTCAAACAACTACAGAAATAGACTAAGATAAGTTTTAGCATGAAAAGTCATTGTGTTTTGGGAAAAAAAATTTGTTATAACTTATTCAAAATTGTTCAATGAAAGATTACTTGCTTCATATGCAACAAACCATACTATGCTTGGTAGTGTCCGAGAAAACAAAGTTGAATGCATTGCTAGCTGAGGAGGAGGATAATGGTGAAGTATTGATTGCCAATCCATTAAGGGTGAAAGGGGCACCTAGTTGTGGAACTTCTATGACCTTTGATGAATAAACTTAATGGTGATGAGGATTGTACACACTTCCTTCGATGGTGAGGAGGGGATGCAAACAAACTTGTAGTCTCATTTGTGGTTGTTCTATTAGGGGTAAAGGTGGTTGCTTTTTGTAGGAATTAAAACAAGTAATGAGGGCTTCCACCATAAAATTTTGACGAAATAGCTATGGGAGTTTCATTTTGGTAAGAGCTTACCCCACATGTTTTGTTAAATTTTTGCATCGTAAAAAGTGATGAATTGACCAACTTTGGAAGCAAGTTGTCAAAGGATAAATATGTTGGACAAATTTGACACAATTACTGCAAACGAGGATGTTGACTTTTTTATGGTGGGGAAGAATTGTGAGACCTTCTTTTTGGTTTTTGGTATATATACATGTTGCACAACTTTGACAATATGATGGTTGCATATTTTGGCTAGAAATTGGTGCAACAAAATTGTCCAAAAAATTAGCTAAGTCACTAAAAAAGTATATAAGTTGTCCATTTGAATGAAATGCAACAACATTCAAAATCATAATGATCGTGGTATTGTGGTTTTTAAAATTTCACATTTAACATAAGTTAAAGTTCACTTCATCACCTAGTTATGATAATGAAAAATGGCAATTATTAGTTGACTGTTATATTCGATTATGTTCACTATTTTTGGTTTGTTGGTTATGTTAATTTTAGTTATTATTTTTTTCTAATTTGAATGTTTGGAGCAGTCATGTTGCTACAAAAAACTTCATAAATGAATTAGGATAAGGTGGAGGAAAAACTAATAAAACTTTTCCAAAAAATATCTTTTCTTTTGTGTGTGTGTGTACTCTCGTACATGCGTACGTACGTATACATATGTGTGTGTGCCTATGTATGTGATGCAAGTATGTGTGTGTGTGTGTATGCGCGTGTGTGCGAGTGCATGCATGCTTATGTGTGTGTGTGCATGTGTACTTATATGCATGTGCGAGTGCATGCATGTGTGCTTGCATACCGTATATGTGTGCATGTGCATTTGTGTGTGTGTGTGTGTGTTTCTGTGCATATGCATGTACACGTACATGTGTATGTGCGTATGTGTGTGTGTGTGTTTCTGTGCATGCGCATGTACATGTGTATGTGCGTGTGTGTGTGTACTTGCATGCATGTGTGTATGTTTGTGCGTCTACATGTGTTTGTCTGCCTTTATGCATGTGCATGTGCACGCTTGTGTGTGCATGTATGCCTATGTGCGTGCGTGTGTATATGTGTATGCATGCATGCATGGACAGATCGACATTGAGGGGCCACTTGCCTCCACTGCCTCCAAAAAATTTCATATATAAAAAATTATTATTTTAAGTTTTAATCCCAAATTGATTTATGATTTTGGCATATTATATTTGTGAACGTGGTTTAAAAAAAACAATTTGTACTGAATTCTAATGAATTTAGTGCAGTAGCATGCTACCCTCGCGGGGTACAGACTCGGATATCACTATCGATGTCGGGTTCGGGTCTTGCGGGAGTGAGGTGTTACATCAAGACTATTAACACCTATATCCCTCAATTAATTAACTAGGATATGTCGACCTATCTCTAAGTTTGTATATAACTCTTTTCAATTATGATAGATCTATTCATATATACAAAAATATTTCTTAATCATAATTACATGAAATAATGTTCTAGCAATATTAATTCAAGAATAATTACGAAAATATGATTGAATCTTAACGAAATTAAAGAACGAATTAAGCTAAAATAAAATCACTATAAAGTCTATCCTAGGGTTCATCTAATCTAAGTACTAGTAAAAACTTAATTCGTAATCATAACATCAAAGTTAAAAAAAGAAAAAAGAAAACTAGGAGAACTGTGATAAGATCCCTTTTAATCTTTACGAAATGAACTTTAGATTGATGAAAATTCATTCTAAATATGTTTCCTTGCTTTTATTCTTTCTCTATCTTTCATTTTAAGTCATCAATATGTTTTTTTTCTATGCCCCTTGAGCCTCCTATGAACCTCTTACCAACTTCCTCTTGTTTCCTCTTTGCTTTATCCATTTATAGCTCAAATTTAGGGAATTAGGAGTGATTTTTGGAGTGGACACGATCACTCGCGCAGCCGTTTGTATGATCATGTTCCTTAATCATACTTCAATCTTTGAATATTGTGAAGAAACATAGTCTTAGAGAGTTATATGGGCACCCGCCCAGTTGTGTTACATGGGCAATTACCAAAATGACTTCAATTCTTTTATTTTCTATCTTGGTTTCACCCTAATACTTCTCCTTTTATTCACTAAGGCAAATAAGACCTAAAAACACAATAGAAACAAGATAAGTGCTAAAAATAATAAGAAACTCTGAATTAAACAAGTAAAAGACTCTATTTATCATTTATCATGGTCTAACTAGAGAAATATTATATAAAGTAGCACTAATACAAGCTTAAGCGGAACTTCCTTTCCTTATACCATTGTCTATCTTAGCGGTTGAGACATCAAAGAAACCAGTGTAATCATTGACAGGGATCAGGAAGTTATTAATTGTTTTAAGGTAGAGAAACTAGATTCAAAGGATGAAGTTCATGTAACAAAAAAGCAACAAAAAAAGTCACCAGAAGTGAAATTAAAAGTGATGCAACACCTCTCTTAACTTTATTAAAAGTGATATCAATATGGAAGAAGTTAAAGGAACTTTTGATGATTTGAAGTTAAGATTGGAGTATAAAGTGACAAGATTGCAAAAATAGAAATTGATATCGAGGTTGAGGCTCCAAAGATAAAGATAAAATAAATATGGGTTTAAAGGCTAGTACCTCGCATGTGGTTTTCACTTTTTCAAAAACCTCTCATATTGTTTAATTTCACTAAAACTCATCCTCATGGCATTATAATTAGACAAAATTTCGTTTTATGATCCTTTTTGTTGGGCATCATTTGGCAGCTTGTCCTGAAAGAGCCGTGAAATCACCGTCTAAACACGCTGATAAACTTGAACATTCATTGCAGGGATAGCCGGAACAGGCAACACCATTGTGAACCAAGTCATTGGAACTTTCAAAGGGGTTGTACGAGCCATAGTTGCAAGTGATGCGATAAAGAAGGAAAGATATTAGAGATAACATTAAATCTGTTGCTAATAACTGGGAATCTGAAAAAGAAAATCTTCAATCAAAGGATATGACATTTGAATCAACGAGTACTGTCCAAGATGGTAAGAGATCAAATGCATTCTAGGACCCTTCATCATCTAAATGCATTAAGCAGTGGAAAAAAGAGAGATGGTTGATGGTTGGGTCGGGTAAGGAGAGGGAGGGAATGATCGGAAACTTACGGCATGGGTGGAGTCGGGAAGAGAAGACCAACTTCCCAAAATACAGAAATCATTATCTTCCCAACTCACCCATGCCAAAACCTTCCGACAATCCCAATACTCCCTCTCCATTTCCACAACCTTCCACTGTATTATTGGCAGATGAATCCATCCTTTTATTAACCAAAAAGAAGCGTTTGGAGGTGGCGTCATCCCCCACTTAGATTTTATTTTAAGTGTACGTTTGGAATACACAATTCAGCTTTGCCTTTCTTTTAATAATTCTCTTGGACATTTACCTACCAACTAAGCAAAGTCGATTTAATTTAATTAAAGATATGCGGGAGTGGCGTTATTCAGCAAAAGAGAGGCATCCAATTCCATTTTAAAGTAAAAGCAGCGCATTAGAATAATTTAACAATCCCCAAATCATAATTAAAATAATCAAACATTTTCCACCACTATAAATTATTCTATGCAATTCCTTTCGGAAAAAACAATGCTTTTATTCTTTGGGCCTACTAAAAGCCTCTCTGAT
This sequence comes from Erythroxylum oxycarpum, assembly GCA_025629785.1. Lineage (NCBI taxonomy): Eukaryota > Viridiplantae > Streptophyta > Magnoliopsida > Malpighiales > Erythroxylaceae > Erythroxylum > Erythroxylum oxycarpum. The sequence goes on from JAOTAZ010000006.1 coordinate 18,669,218, forward strand.
GTTTCAAGTCTTGGGCAAATGCATGTCTTTTTGTTCTGAAAATTGAATCTGCGTTTGCTATGAAAGGTTTTGGAAATTGGTTGCTTTTGTTTGTGTGTTTGTAGGTTGGGTGAGGTTTGGAAAGTCACCAACGACAAAGGCTTGAAACTAGTAGCGAACCACCACTAGTGAAGAAGCGCAGTTTTCGCCTTGGACCAGCACAGCGATGATGGTGATGGAGATCAACAGCGGAGAAATAGGGAGTGCAGGCAACGGTGAAAAGAGAAAGGATCACGTGGAAAAAACAACAGAAACCCTAGTTCTGAGAAAAACACGCAGCCCACGTTGGGAATAGGGATGACAATTGTACCCAAACTCGATAGGTATCCGATAAAATTACCCAAAAGAAGACGAATATGAGGAACAAATTTTTACCCGTGGAACGGATATGGGAGTTAACAAAAATATCCGTCGGGTATCGGGACGGGTACGAGAATACCACCCCCATACCCGTTTACCCGTTATATAGTAATTACAATATTGCTATTATATATATATACATAAAAACCCACCCAAATCCCTAATAACTAACCCACCCAATGTCGCCGTCTGCTTCACGCGAATCACGGCTCAACTACAGTTCTGTGAAATGAAATTGGGAAATCACAGATAGGATGATAAAATTGGAAGCGACCTTCAAAAGATACATTGACGTTGACGAGGAGGACTAGATGGCTTGGATTCTTCAAAGGATACATTGACGTTGACGTTGACGTTGACGTTGTCGATTTTTGCTTCTCTTTGCTTGGATTCTTCAACCTTCCTCTGAAGATCAGCTTCTTTCTGATCCTTCTCTTTGCTTCTCTGTCGATTTTTTGTTTTCTTGAAAGATGGGTTATAGCTCTATCACTAAAACGCAGGAAAATGGTATGGATTGGAGGATGACTTTGCTTCTCTGTCGATTCTTTCTGTAGTATATACTTCACCTCACCTGGAAACTGTAAATGATTTCTGAATTGTTTTGATCTTACTGATTGAATACGGTTAATGGTAGGTAATAGGTTGTCAAATTTTCTTTCCTTCACGTGATCTGCGGAATGAATATTACTTCTCTGTCGGTTTTTCTCTTTGCTTCTCTGTCGATTTTTAAACTTTTTGAATATTGCAAAATCCCCTATATGAGGCGGGTAAACGGGTATCCGATGGGGGTCAAACCCCCATCGGGTACGGGTACGGGTACAGGATGCCAAAAAAATCTCCGACGACGATGGGGGCGGGTATGG
>JAOTAZ010000006.1:18690789-18702906 GCA_025629785.1 Erythroxylum oxycarpum
ATTCATTAATTAAAATATTGTAATTAATTAAAATATAATTCATTTTGTAATTAATTAATTACAATATTTTTTACAAAGCAACCACTATCAATAGTATAGTAATAGTAATCATTCCTTTATTATAGTAATGGTAATCATTCCTTTATTTTAACTAACCATCATAATTATAATGATTATATCCATTCTCATTCCTTCTTATATTCATTCTCATTACTTCTTATGAACCAAGCGCCCCCTTAATAGTTTATACCGTAAGATTGGTACGAAGCTTCTCCACATTACACAGGAAATGCTTTTAATTGATAATAACAACCTTTCCATTTACAACGATTAAATGTTCTCGAATGTCCGTGCTTCCCAACATATGTTTCTCATAGTTCTTGTCGATGATTTAATTTTTGCCAACTCTACGTTTGGTGATATGATCGAATTATGAGAAATTTTCACTTGATTAAACTTCAAATAAAATTGTAATGGAACTGTTAGTAAAATTTAACTCTTGCCTTAAGCTTCGTTTTTTTTATACCAATTATCATTTAAGCATAAATTCAAAATTCAGATATGAAATAAGGCAACATCTTTTCATTTATTAATATTTCTATATTTTATGACACATATAAGCTTCACATATAGCAAAACCATAATGATAATCGCAGTCATATTTTAAAATTATGATGTAAATATATGTACAAATAATTAGTGCAAAGCAGAAAAGTAACAAATAAGACAAGATACCGTCGTCCTATTGGTTTTGCGGTAATCACATGTGTACACCTGGTAAATGAAATTCCAGATGCTTTAATGAAGATCGTCGGAGAAGCGTAATAGCTTGGAGAAACTCCACTTTACAATCATTTCCTGGCAATAACAAGATTGTCAATATCCATGAAGCCAAGGATTAGCCATGTCGACGAAGACAAAATCCACCAGATTAATTATAATGCCTATTTCCTAGTGTTTAGAAGAGGTCGCCTTTCATTGTTCGTGAAGTTCTTGGTCTGATATTCTTAAGCTTAGAAAGACAAGGATAGAGAGGAGATGGACAGCCTATTCTTTCGTTCTCAATGGACTCTACGTACTAGGCATTTGTCTGTGGTGTCTGTCATATACAGTCTGTAACTGTATATATTAACTCTGATGAGTATGCATATAGAGACTCATCCATTGTATAGCAATACGAGACACAGTCCGAGACACGGAGGTCCACTGTGGCGCAAAAACTCCCAAAGTGCTGCAGGCCTCTATTACATCTTTTTACTAGTGTAATTAAATATACTTCAATCGGTTAGCAGCTGCCTAGTTCGTCTTGGGACCTTCGATTCTTGCCTTATTTTGCCTAAATACAACATGCTAATCAACTAACTCCCCCAGTTCGTAGCTAACTACAACATGGTAATTATCTAACTCTCCCATCATCGATCTCCTAGTTCCCTTGATAATTAATGTGTACGTGGATAACGCGCAGGTGGATGATATGGAAGCCATCAACGTAGACGATCACACTTCCCCGAGCCTATCAGTAAAAAGGAAAATAGGTGGATTTAGAGCTTGCACGTTTACCTTTGGTAAGAATGAGCATTATGTTATGTAGTGACCATGAATACTTCTACGTTTTTAAAGTTACTAATAGATGTCCGTTTTGACAGTATTTATGGCACTTGAAAACATGGGATTCATAGCGAACATGGTTAGCATGGTTCTTTACTTCTATAACGTGATGCACTTTGACATAGCAAGCTCTGCCAACACCCTTACAAACTTCATGGGTTCAGCCTTCTTGCTTTCTATAGTCGGTGGCTTCATTTCTGACGCTTACTTGAACCGACTTCACACCATCTTGATTTTCGGAGTACTAGAAATTCTGGTGAGTAATAATTTTTGTAATATGTAATTGCTGTAGTATCAGTTGATGACGACGCCGTGAAGAATTAATGCACGTACAGGCATTGGTGATGGTGACAATTCAAGCATATTCAAAGGACCTTCACCCTAATAAATGTGAAAAGGAAAGCTGTGTGGAGGGTGGCATAGCGCTAATGCTATACTCGTCGCTATGTTTGCTGGCATTGGGCTCGGGAGGAGTAAGAGGAGCTCTTGCTCCTTTTGGAGCTGACCAATTTGATTCTAAGGATCCAAAAGAAGCAAACCAAGTAGCCACCTACTTCAATTGGGCTACTCTTAGTGCTGTTCTTGGTGGAGCTATTGGAGTCACTTTCGTCGTTTGGATTAGCATTAACAAAGGTTGGTACAAAGGTTTTCTGATTTCAACTGTTGCTACCACTCTTGGTTTCATTGTTTTAGTTCTTGGGACCCCCTTCTACCGACTCGCTAAACCTGGACAAAGCCCCTTGTCAAGGATCATACAGGTAACTAATTAATGTTCACCCCTATTCTAAATATTAGTTGCAAATTAGTTCACTCTATTCATTTTAGCTAGCTACATGTATTTATTTATGCAGACGCAGGGAACAACTTAATTAATCAAATTTATTTTTATTTAGGTGCTTGCTTTGGCAATGAAAAACCGACGACTCCCACTGCCAAAAAATACTGATGAACTTTACGAGATCAGTAGTACTGCTACTACTGATAAAGGAGCCATATCCACGAAGGGCAAACTTGCACATACCAATCAATTCAGGTAGCTCACGCAAAGGACTTGATTACATTGTATATCATTTTGTCAAAAAAAAAAAAACAGGAAGAAAAACTTTACATGGAAAGGTTTTTCTCTTTTGCCTCTGATGCTAGTTCATTGCGGCTTATTATGTACTAAGCCTTCAAATCTAGCAAAAGAAATCCTGGACCAATTTTCGGACCTACATAACTCTAATCAGTGAAACACGGTTTTCTGTAATTAGATATTGATCATTAGTCTTCTAATTACGGCCACTGCTTATCAACAATGAAATTGCGGCAGTGATTCATAATGACGTACTCCTCAAGATCAACAACTTATCATATACAATTCTTATCGATTTGATGATCTGCTGAACCAGATTCTTAGATAAAGCTGCAATCGTTGTTGGTGAAGAGTTGAAGTATACAGAGGGAACAATGTGCACCGTGACGCAGGTGGAAGAAGTGAAGATCCTGGCGAGAATGTTGCCCATACTGTTGAGCACGATCATTATGAACACATGTCTAGCACAACTCCAAACTTTCTCTGTACAACAAGGCAGTAAAATGAACCTATATCTCGGTGGATTCTTAGTTCCAGCTCCTTCAGTTCCAGTGATCCCACTTATGTTTATGGTCATACTTATTCCTCTCTACGAGTACTTTTTCGTCCCATTTGCTCGAAAAATCACCGGCCACCCTTCAGGCATCACTCAACTTCAACGTGTTGGAATTGGTTTAGTTCTATCTGCCATTTCGATGGCTGTAGCTGGCTTTGTTGAAGTGAAAAGAAGGAACCAAGCAACAAGGCACCCTGATGAGCACCCCATATCTCTATTCTGGCTTTCCTTTCAATATGGGATCTTCGGTATAGCGGACATGTTCACACTTGTTGGACTCATGGAATTTTTCTACACGCAAGCACCCTCAGGCATGAAATCGCTCTCTACTTCATTCACCTGGCTGTCACTCTCATTCGGATACTTCTTGAGCACTGTGTTTGTGGATCTCATAAATGCCATCACAAAGAGAGTAACTCCGAGCAAACAAGGATGGTTACATGGTACAGATTTGAACACCAACAATTTGAACCTGTTTTACTGGTTCTTGGCCATCCTCAGCTGTCTAAACTTTGCAAATTATGTGTACTGGGCCAAGTGGTACAAGTACAAAACAGACAATGATAAACGTAAGGATATTGATGAGCCAACTATAATAAGGTCTTTATTAGGTGATCCATCAGTTGTTGGTGTGAAAAAGGAGTGCAATAACACGGGCACTACTAATACGGACATGATCAGTACGATAGAGACGATCAAGACAGCGGAAAGCACTGAGGAGGAGAAGGAGATCGTCGCTAAAGACATTAATTTTGCGAAGACATCATAAAACGTTGCAAAAACCTTCATATATCGTCGGCAAAAGCTCATAATTCCAGTGAGACGAACTGTCCATTAAACCATGATAAAGAACGTCATTTCCAAGACCTAGCCCTCTCTTCTGAGCCTACTAATGATAACGAAGGGGCTAGCTAGCTTAGCAGTTCATTATCTTTTCATAAATCTGATTGCTTCTTGCACATTTGGACTGTACTATATATACAGTACACTAATATTACTACGGGCACTTCTATGTATGCGTCAGGCTCTATACTTATAGAGATGACTGTTTTGTTTGATAATATAAATTTTGCTGATGAAATCAAAAATTCTTTTCAAGGATCCATTCGAATTGTACAATAACTTTGGTCTGTCTACTGATATTTTCTGAATCGAAGTACCTTTACTTAATCTTTTAATTGAATTCTCTAATATTACTAATTTTAATTAAGTCTTTCCATTAACTTTCTTAACAAAAAGGTTTATATGATGGTTCCAATTGGTACAAAGATGATATGAAGTTTACGTGGATATCTAATATGATAAAAAATAAATGAAAAACAAAATAATAGTATAAATAATTATTTAAGATAAATGCACATATCGTTTTCTATAACTAAATAAGTTATTTTTAAAGAAAATAAACAAAATTAAAAGAAAACAATAATAATTAATCAATTAAGATGATAGATAAGAATATCAGTAGATAGAATAGATTTAGATGAATAATTCACCGTAGAACTTTCATAAGCCTGAATTTATTTTGATTTAATCTTTAATGCTAGTTACTTAGATTAGAAAGAATTTCTAAGTTAACCATATTCTCTCTCGAGACATCCAGTCTTATCTAGTTGATTATTTGAAGTCTCTTTCTAATCAAAATTTAATAACACATCATTTTATTTATGAATTCTCATGATAGGTTCAACCCTAGCCTAGAATATTTATGCAGTTCTATCTCTAACAATCCATAAAATCTCATTATCCATGTTGTAATCTATTCATACATAGAATCTATCTATCCCAATATATAAAATCTGATATTAAATTAAAATGCTAGCATATGTCAATTCAATATAATATAAACATTCTCAAGAACTAAAATCTTGGATTAAATTAAAGACTAATTTATATAATAGATTCTAGGGTTCATCCGCCTAAATCTATATCTTAGTTTAATTTATGAAAAGATGAAGAAAACCAACAAAGAATAATAAAGAAAACAAGATGAAGGGATAAATTCTCATGGCACTTATATTTTGTTGTTCTAGATTACACTTGATGGAATCTTGCTCTTTTCCAAAATTATTCCTTTTTAATGTCCTCTTGAGTCTCCTTTTAAGTCTCATATGCCTTGTGATTGATTTCTAGTCATAAAAAAAGTCTCTCTCCCTTCTCCATAATGTTTTCCTCCTTTTTATCACAAATTCCTATAAATTTCATCAAACTTAGGTCAAATATGGGATCATGTAGTTCTTCATGTTACTTTACATCCCTTTTAACTTATGTTTCGTAACAATTATCACAATATGGGATCATGTAGTTCTTCATGTTACTTTACATCCCTTTTAACTTATGTTTCGTAACAATTATCACAAACAAAGGTCCAATGTAGCCTCGAATTGGTCCCATATTTTTCTTGAACAAAAATGGGAAGAAATATAATAAACCAACATATAACACAAGTTAAACATGATTCCCTTTTAGTCTTGCGTTCCTAAACATAGGTCCATACTGCCTCATGCTCAATAATATAGGTCCTTGTTACCCTATGTTTTGCAACGTATGTCCTTATTGGTACAATTTCTAAGTCTTTCCTCTAAATCATGCCAAAACTATTCTAACTCCACTCAAACTTACCTGACTTCATTCCTTCTTTAGTTCATAACTAAAATAGGGCATGTAAATACAATTATAGCTAAATAAAGTGCTAATTCATATAAACTTCTCAAAACATAAGATATCACAATCATACTAAAAACAAATATCAAATTTTTCCACACTTAAGCATTTTTTTCTTCAAGTAAATCAAATTGATTACTTTTAGCTTAAATAGGAAACAACTTTGGAAAAACATTTAACAAATTAAACACATCAATTAAGACTCTCCATTGTTCATTTAACTGTAAAGGTTATCAAATTGTTAGGCATTTAACTACTTGCATCAAGTTATTAATCAATTCAGTTTACTCCACAATTGTTTTCTTCGAAAAATGATTTACTCCATAATTGTTCAGACTTCATTTTAATTCATATAATTCAACCTGGGGCATAAAGAAAATGTACATAAGAAAGATGCTAAAACTTTTAAATATTTTCATACCCCTTATTTAAGGAAAACAAAACATAACTTTAAATAACTCAAGCACATTTAGTAGTTTGTTTGAAAAGTTACCTAATCTTTTAAAACGAGAGTAAACACTTTATCATGAATACTCTAAATTAATCAATTAGGTCATTATTTCAAGTAGCTACTAGTACCACTTTTAACTTTAATCTTTTTATGTAGCTTGAAATTAGTAGAGTGAATTTATTCAATGCTCACCTATTCACTTTTTATGTATTTTTATTCTTCCAATTTTCATGTGGGATAATGAAAAATTAAATTTTACATTTAACTCAATTGTATATACAAATCATATAAGAAGTATCATAATGAAAATTAAGTATCTATTCTCAAAATTAACGAAGCAAATTAAATTAAACTTAATGATCGAAGTTCATAACTATTTACCTAAATAAATCAAATCACAATATCAACCTTATGATGATTCATCTCGATCAAAATTAATCATTTGAAAGTTAATTTTTTTGAGTTGTTTTTAATAAGTTAATTACAACAAAGTTGATAAGCATAATCATTAAGTCTCTCCTTGACACTTAGGCTGTACATTGTCCTCAATATGTACAAAATAGAAGAATAATGAAAACAAGGAAAATAATAGAAAAGAGGTAAGGATAACTGTTATTCTCCTAAAAATAAAAATCATCACCCTTGTCCAATGCCGTCAATATCCATCTTGAGCTGTTGAAATTTGATATCTATTTAGCACGTAGGAGTAATGTTGCCTTTATAACCTTCAAAACTCCAACAAGTCTTAGCACAAGTATGATAATCATGCACTAATGTTGAAACAATGTGAAAATAAACTCAAAATCATGAGTTTAAAACTACAAAACAAACTAAACTATTTTTAAAGCTATCAAATTAAAACAAAAGCTCCTAAAGAATAGGTTACCTCCAATTGGTGCTTCTTTATGAGTCTTTTAAATGGGCTTCTCCCTAAACCCTTCATCATCTTATTTCTAAAATCAGCGACTTACATATCTTTCTAAACAAAGATTTCTTAGTTTTTAGATATGTCATATGTTGTAGTATAATATGATCATATGGCATTAAAGTAATAATATCATATGAATTCGTTAATGCCCTTAAAAAGTTAGTGAATACAATTACTTTCTTTTAAGAATTAGGCTTAAGAGGTTGCCTTAATATTATATGATATTCTAAACAAGTGAAGCATGGAGACATATCTCATACTTTATATTTGTAAAACCTTTACGTTTGCAAGTAAAATTTTTACAGTTGAACTATAAAATAGTTGGTTTAATTGTTTAATCTTTACAATTAAAAAAGGTAATGTTTTGCATTCATTTCTATTTTTTACTTTCTTCATTTCTTATTTTAATGTAGTATCAAACTCTTTAACTCACTGATAATTTTGAATAGTTGATAATTCGTTTTCTCCATAATTAAGTTTAACTTTGTTCCTTTAAATTTGTATATAAGTTTCATATAATATAATCAAGTTTCTACTAACTTTGAAGGCCTGATATAATTTTGCATTACTATAATTTGATCAAAGTGTTTTCTTCTTTTCATATTTTTAATAGTTGAAAATTCCTTTTTACATCAATTACATTTGACCTGCTTCATCTAGATTTGCAATTAATTGTTACAAAGTAACATCAAATTTTCATTATAGTGTTGGTTTCCTTCGCCCCCGTGCCCCCCTCCCGGTTTCTTATAATGATTTTAAAAAGGAACAAATTATAAAAACATTTTTTCTTACCATTATTATCATTTCCTGCTTCTAAAAAATTAATAAATCATAGCATTTTCAATGAAACACAAATTTTGTACTTTTTTCAATTGAGACAATTGATTTTCAAAACCAATAACAACATTCTAATGATCTTTCTTTTTTCTTTCTTCTTTTTATTAGTTCTTTCTAGGTTCTTTATTTGTTTTTATCCTCCGTCATCTTGTCCACTATTTAATCGACAAACACTTCAGTATCTATTAGATGTTTTTTTAGAATGTAAGTAAAATTTCATTTCAAAAGGTGGAAATTACAAAATACATGAGGTTACATCTCCAAAGAATGGACCTTATACTAATGAAGAAAGTTCACATTGGATATCCAAGAGCATTGTATTCTAAATGTTCAGTTGAAATCTAATAGCATTGGATAAGAGTAGATGATTAGTATTGATCATGGTTGTCATCCTTAGCTTAAGCAACAAATGGTTCCATCCATATTCTTTGAACTCCTCGTCCTTAACGAAGACTTTGGTATTTCTCATCCTCCAAATGTAGTGTACTAACATAGCAAAACCAAATTTGAATAACCTTTGATCTTCTCTATTAGTCCATCTCAGTTTGCCAGCCCAAGTCAAAGTATTTATCCAACTAAGATGATCGTCTTGTAAGCCAAAGATATTGAGAAAAGCACTCCATAGTAGTTTGGTTTGAGAACATTTGAAGAAAATATGGCCTCAGGTTTTGATTTTTCTCCGTCTGACATCTGATTGACTTGGTTTTTGAGGCGTTGGATTTCTGAGACAATTATCTACATTCTTCATGGGAAATTTATGAAATTTTGAGATTAAATTGAGGGTGATTGATTTAACCAAAGTGAAGTTGGAAAATTTTCTGAACATGGTTCAGTATTTTGAGAAATTCTTAATCTGTGGAGATCCGATTGAATTGATTCTTGTTGCAAAATAAAATAGAGACATGGGGCTATAAAAGTCATCTGAAGGACTCGAATTTCAATTCAGTCCCTAAGATTTTCATTTTTTGAATCGAAGTTGAGTTTAGTGTTCAGTCTTGGTGTCCAACATTTGGAACTCAATTCTATCTCTAGTTCCCAATTTTCGTAAAGTAGCATCTCTAGTTCCCAATTTTCGTAAAGTAGCTAATCATAAGATGAAAGAGTGAGATGGAACAATATTTGATCCCCATATCAATCTGTAAAGTGGAAACCTGACCATAGGTCATAGCAACAAATCTTTGCATGATTGAGGTGTAAGTTTTTGAGACTTGTTTAGTTCCCATATGATGTATTTGACTTAGAATGTAAGAAGGCCATTTCTCAATAATAGGATTGGCTCCTCTACACATATGGAACAATCAGTGCCACTATTATTTAAAATCAGAGTTTGGACTTTAGTATCTCCGGACATAGATCCTCTTAAGGCTATAAAGAGGTTAGTGTTATATAAAGGCCCTAAGGCATTCCAATTATCAAACAAAAAAGAAGTGTTCTTCCCATTGCCAACGTGATGCTTGATATGAGGATGTATGAAGGATCTCATTTGTAAAATCTGTTGAAAAATGTAAGATTGTAAAGCAGTTTGAAAAATAGACCAAATGTTTTTTTGTTTGACGTGAAACATGTGAACCTAACTTACCTAAAGGCTTTCTTTGTCCCAAAATAACTTCCATAATCTTTTTACCAACAATATTTTTTCATTCTGCTAGTTGTGTTGATTCCCAACCCTCTATATTGCTTAGGAATACATAAGACATTCCATTTAAGCTTAATTTGGATGTTTTGCTTGAGGACGGTCAAAAGCTAAGTGGAGAAATTGATATGTGCTTAATTGTTGATATTTTTAATCATTTACACTGAGAAATTATTGACATAAAAATGCTTATGATACTCACTTTAATTCATATATGATTTTAGGTACAATTTGGGAGCAAAGAAATTAAAGTAAGTCAAAAGTAGCCCATTTGAGATATTTTTCGAAGATTTATTGTTGCTTGTCTTTATGGAGGAAGAAGAAAAAAATAATGAAAGGCAAGAAAAATGGAAAATAAAGAAGCATGCGTCAGGAAAAGGGAAACAGAAGCAAATTAAATAAGGAGCATATTAAATTGTCAAGGACGTAACAGTGCGGCATCATCAGAGGGCAACATCAATTGGCTGTGTGGAGTGCTTTCTTATAGAGAAGACAAAAATTATTTAAAAGCATTTTAATGAGGTTGCAAAACGACGTGGCCAACGTTTTGAAGGTGAATAGCGTAAATGAGGATTTAACAGGAGAACAGGCTTTAGAGGTTTAAGGGAAGAGCTCATTAAATGGGCCCATCGAATCAGCAATGTCGGCAGAATAAGGAGCAAATTAAATCAGCTAGGGGAGAAGCATCAGGCGCCTTACGCATAGGCGCACAGGCGCAACATCAACAACTTGCGTGAGTGACGCTACCCTGGAGAGAAAACGAAGAAATAAATCAAGAGTTGTAGAACGTAAGAGTCGTAGATGCTGGAGAGTGAGGCTTCGGTGGAGACTTGGCTGGTGCGGCGCTGGTAATAAATCAATCAATGCACAGTGTCGGATACAAGCAATAAATTGATGAACAGTGCAAAGCTTTGGGCAGTGTTGGGCAGAGATGGGTAGTAAATAGTAGGGGATTTTTGGTTAGGGACTAAGATTGGGGTTGAAGCTATTTTCCAGAAAATACCTATGAAAGGTTAAACATCCCGACGCCAGTTCGGAGGTAAAAACAATGCCGACGACCCGGGTTAAGTATTATTTTAATTATTTTGTTATTTATTTCTCTCATTAAAAATTGATTGTGTTATCCAATTTTAACTAATTTGGGTTTTATGTATAGATAATCAGATTTTTGTTATTATTCGGTTATTTGTGTATGAACCCTTTGGGTATTTTAAATTAATGATTTTAATGCGTTCATTGAACCTTTAATTTTAAACTCATTGCTAGAATTTCGATATAATCCGTAATTTTTGTATTGAAATTCATGTGCAGCGACTAATGATTCGTAATCATTAGGGATAACATGACCTAGGTTAAATAGCACATCGTATGTGGTTGTTGCCTTGATTAATCGATTTTTCTAAATCGTAATGCTACTGCCTAATTTAATCTAGAGATCGTATCCTAGGTTGTTCGGTGGTTAGGTTGAATCAACGATCGTATCTTGATTAGACAAAACCTAAGGAAAAACTCAGGTTAATTTTTAACCCACGATTAATAGTTTCTAGGAGAGGTTAAAGAACAACAAATTAATAAAATATGCTTAGTCAGGGTGTAAGCCGAGATTGAACCGAAGAACCGAGTCTCTACTGAATTTCCCACTTTTATTATTTTTATTGCATGTTTTCTTTACTTTGTTTTTATTAGTTAGTTTTATTTTTATTTTTCTTATTTCAAAAATCCAAAACCCCCCTTTTTCGTAAATATCGATTAAATTCATTTCAGAGACTTTACACGCACTCTTTATGGGATCGACCTAGACTCGTCACTCTACAACAGTAGTCTAGTTAATTAATTTTGACTTGCGAAATGACGCGCGGTCATTATGTTACAAAGATATATTAAGGCTAACCTTGTTTTAATTAAAATTTTTTTAAAATGTCATTTTATGGTGAAATAAGGTATTATTTTAGGACATGTTGTTTCAGATAGAGGCATGGAAGTAGATAAAGCTAAACCTGATATTATTCAATCTCTTCCTTACCCCATTAGTGTTCAAGAAGTTAATTCTTTTCTTGAACATGTAAGTTTTTACTGACAATTCCTTACGGATTTTTCCCATTTCACATTACCTCTTTGCAAATTGTAGAAATATATGACTTCCTCATTAGGTTAGAAGTGAAATGATGCATTTGATTAGTTGAATAGTTATTAATGTCAGCACCATTTATTCAACCGCCAAATTAGAGTCTTCTATTTAAGATAATGTGTGAAATAAGTGATTATTCCATGGGAGTAGTTTTGGGCCAACGAGTTGGAGAAGTATCACGCATTATATACTATGCATCAATGACCTTAGATGATGCCAAAAAATATTCGGCTATTAAAA
>JAOTAZ010000006.1:18761646-18774666 GCA_025629785.1 Erythroxylum oxycarpum
CATAGTAAAAAATCTCACTCTTTCTTATTTTCAAATTTTAAAATTGTTGCAGAAACTTTTTTCTCCATCACTATTAAAACATTACAATGTGATGGAGCATATGAACTCATCAAAGAGGGTGTTTACTCAATATAATATCACCTACTATATGTCTTTTCCTCATACTCCTGATCAAAATAGCCTCGCTGTATGCAAAATCCATCTTATCATAAAATTGACCTCATGCTTCTTCTCCAAACCCCTCTTCCCAAATACTTATAATTTCAAGCCTTCTCCAATTCTATATAATTATTAATTTGTTACACACTCTTGTTCTTTTTTTAAAGCCACTACATGAGATACTTCTTCTCACCAAACTAGGCACTTCTCAATTTCATGCATTCGGACGTACTTATTTCTCTTTTCTAAATTGCAATTGGATAGATAAACTTATCCCAAAATTTATATCTTATGCTTTCCTTTTATATCATATGCTTTCCTTAGTTATTCTTTTTAATAAAAAGGATAATGATGTTTTGACCCTCACATATCCAAGCTTTGCAACCCTTGTCATGTTCACTTTCTTTAACATGACTTTCACTATGAGAAATCACCTCTCTCACTCCCTCTCCCTCTTCATCTTCTACAATAACTTTACCTTTTCCCTTCGATATAGATTCTCACCTTACTTCTTCAACTCCTTGACCACATCATACTCTTACATCTTTGTTACCATGTCCTTATCCTATGATCATGCACACATCCCTCAAAATTTTTTCTAATTATATCATATATTTTGTTAACAATCATAATCCTCATGATTCTAGCCCTAAGTTCTTTTCCTAAGCATAAATATTTTCGCATTGGTTATAAGTTATACTTAATGAGTTCAGTGATCCTCATTGTAATCAAATGAAGACTCTTATTCCTCTAATATCACATATTAACATTATCAGTTATAAATGAGTCTTTCTTATTAAATGGAATCTTGATAATCCTATTGAGCATTATAAAGCTTGCCTTGTTACCAAGGGGTATCGTCAAGCTCTAGGTATCAATCAAACTAATACTTTAGTCCTATTGTTAAACCTATGACTATTCAAATTATTCTCACTATTACTCTTTCTAATAAGTAACATGTTTATAAACTTTATTTCAATAATGCCTTTTTTTATGGTCATCTTTAGGAACTAGTCTTTCTGTATTAGATTCCTAGCTTTATTGATCCCTATCATCCTCACTATTTTTTTCACCTTCACAAATCCCTTTATTATCTTAAACAAGCCTCGTGCTTGGTTTCATCATTTAATTCAAAATCTTTATTATCTCAATTTTACTTTCTCATAATTTGGCACATATCTTTTCCTTCACATTACTTTGTCTCATACATTCTTTCTTTTAGTATATATCGATGACATATAGGATACATTCACTCTATTCATTAACCCACTTATACATGGCCTTAACACTACTTTCAACTTTACAAACTTAAGTCTTGCTTATCACTTCCTTGGCATTATGGCCACAACCACAATCATTATATTTCTTTTTAACCTAAATCCAATCCATTAGGATTTTTCTTCTTCATACATACTTTGACTACTCTAAACTTGTTAACACACCTATAGGCCCTACCCTTCCTCTTTCTAAAATCATAGCCCTCCTCTTCCTTATCCTACCTATATTCACTAGATTACAACTAAACCGATTATATAGTATCTTAGCACCATTCCCTTGTATGGCCTTCACCTAACTACAACTATAACACTAACCATATAGGAGTCTTATGATGTTAATTGGGTTGGTTTTTCTAATGATCATCATTTAACCTCTAATTATTTTAGCTTCCTTGGTTATATTCTCATTTCTTAAAGTACCAAGAATAACTTGTAGTTGCTAGGTCCAGTATATAAGTTGAGTATTGATCTTGCCTTTACAAAATTATATTATATCACCGCACAATTTAGTGACATAAGTATGTTCTACAATAAACATACTTTATAGTGTGACAATCTTAATGACATATTTCCTAATTTAGATCTACTCTCTTATTCATAATATCAAGTTTGACATCCTCTTTTATAATTTGGTTACTAAAAATGGTCTCTTCATCAAGCATATTTCTTTATCTGATCAAATTGTTGATTTTATGACTAAAGAGTTAGCTTTATGTTCCTTTCATTGGCTTTACGACAAACTCATTCTTACTAGCGATCATAACCATAAGGAGGACTAATAAAGAACACATAATGATTTTCTCACAATCTTAACCATATGAAGCTTATCCATTATATTTAGCATTTTTCTTATGAAGAATATTCATAATACATTGGACATATAACATTTATCTTATACATCCTAATGAAATAACAACATCATACATATAAAGGTTCTATGCCTTTCATTTTTTAAACTAATCAAGAATAACAATTTTATTCCTGAATAACTAATGATTATGTCATAAACACTATTCTACAATATGTATATTTCATGATTCTAAACATAAAATGATATTTAACATAATATTTTCAAAAATAAACCACACTAACTATGCTAATAGAAGGATAAAAATTTTGATCATACTATAAGGAACAAATTATTTTAGATGTTAAAATTAGATTAATAGAAAAAAGAGAAGTAAAATAAGATTATAGGATTTAAATAAAAGCAACAATGTTTTTTTACTTGTATAAATCATGCTAACCTAACTTACGTCTACGAGAAAATTACCATTCTTTTACCCAAATCTTATGCCACTAACAACTTTAACCAAAAAAGAGTGATGCAATAAGAGTAATCCCTGGTATTAGTTAAAGCATCATAAGTTAGTTCATTCATATTCTAAAGTAAAATTAAGATTAACTAACATCCAATCTTCAAGCTAAAGATATTACATCACTATACTCTCTCACATATTTATTAAGCAAGAGTTACTCCATTATTCAATGAATAAGTTCTATTGAAACTTGCTATTCGGTACTTTCAAATCCCTAAAAAATTTGTTGGTTTGTAAACCCAATGGCTATTAGATAAAGTACTCTATTTCCCTTAAGAATGGTGATATATGAGCCTAGCCAATCCAAGAATTCATTATAATTAGATATAGAATTTATAGGTTTCCATAAAGCTAGAATGTTATCCCAAATATCACTAGAGTAGCATAAGGGTCTATTACTAATTTTCTAAAAACTTTTTCACTTTAAAAAGTAAGTGTGGATCTAGCTAACCCATCAAACATCCTTATTTTTCTACAATCTCCAAATTCTTTTGCCTATGAATTATTTGTTGCTCAAATTGATAGGAGTGATTCCTAGAAGCCTTCACCTAGTAGTTTATAAGCTTCAGTCCAACTTACCTTTACATTATATCTATTACAAGGTTTAAAAGTGTAAAAGAGGCATCTTATTATTTTTTCTATTATTGTAGTTAGGCCACTACAGAAGAAAATTTGGGATAACTAGAATATATAAAGAAACTTAACTATAGATTTGATCAATTACAATCTCCCTATAAAAGATAAAGCTTTATTACACTAATTGTTGAGCCTTGTTTTGCTCCTTTTCAATTAAAGGAAGACATTCTTTGAATTGTGGCTTCCTTGTGGAGGTAGGTAGGTGCAAGAGGAGTCCTTAATTTAGAGGCCTATGATAGAGGAAAGCTAATTGATAAGTTAAAGAGCACCAGCGAAAACAATTAAATAGCTTTTAATTATATTAAAAACCAAACCTTTTAATACAAGTAAAAGATAATTCCTTAAAGGGGTAGATATAAGCCATTAATATACTCTGTAACTTATCATTTGCTCTTAAGAATAGATGCAACTCATTTGTAAATGATATGTTAAAGATCCATAACTTCTTGTATTTAAAATGATACTCAAAGTTGAAATCATGCATTATATTATGCTTTATTGATCTTGTAAGAGCTTCCATAGACACAATGAAAATTGTCAAAAGATATGGACACCTTCCTTAATCACGTTTGCTACTCCTCCATTGATCAAATCATAGAAGAAGTGGTCATAACACATTTTATGATCCAATCAATGAAATTTATAGTGAAAGCAAACACTTCCAGGAGATGTAAAATGAACTCCTAAAAAACAAAGTCAAAAACCTAATGAAAATCAACCTTAATAGCATAATTTTGGTAAGCACATGTAGCTTTAACCCCTGAATAGCTCCTATAAAATGAGGATATTATCCCCAATCATTCTGTTTTATATAGAAGTACCTTGAGCATCATTGATCTGAGGCTTCATTACTCTTTTCAATCTTGCTGGTAGTAACTTGGATATAATTTCATATGAGATATTACAACATGATATGTGTCTGTATTTATTAAGAGAGTTAGGGCCATAGATTTTGGTAATAAGGCAAAAGAAAGTTTCAATGACCTCTTTAAGCAACTTCTCTCTTTTGAAAAATTTAAGAATAACTTTCATTTCCATATCCTTCGTTAATATCTTGGCCTTTTAAAAGAATAACCTATTAAGGACTTGAGGCTTTATTAGGCTTTAGTACAAGCATTGCTCTCTTAACATCTTTATCTTTAAAAGGCCTCCATATTATATCTTTATCTTCATCTAAAATCTAATCATTAATAAAGAACTTGATAATTTACATCGAGGAATAAGCTGAAACAAAATGAGTTTTAGAGAAGGAAAATGCCTCTTTCTTAAGGTCATTTTAAGAAACAACAATCTTGCCACTGTGTTTTATTAAGGAGATAATTTTGTTAGTAGTCCTTCTTTCAAAAATCGGTTTATAAAAAGAAAATAGCATTTTTTGTTTCCATTATTGAGCCACAAAACCCTACATCTTTACTTATGCAAATAATAATGGTTAGCAAATACACTTCAATAGAAGTTGAGAGCTAATTATTTATCATGGGTCTTATATGAGTATCTAGGGTCTTTATATAACTCTTTTAGGCCCTTCACAAGCTTGAGCTTAGTTGAAGTTAATGATAAGTAAATATTGTTATTCTTTTTAGAATTGAGTTGTTGAAGCTCTTTTTTCATTGGTCTTACTTTCTTGATATAAATAATGGCTTTGTGACTAGAGATAAAGCAAGACATCCCTCTTAGAATAGCCTCATTATATCCCTCTTCCTCTACAAGAAAATTTTTAAATCTAAAAGGGAACTTCTTTAAACATTTTGGGAAGATGCTTATGATGATTATTGGAGAGTGATCTTAAAATGATGGATTTATGAAAAGGGATATAGTTTCATGGAGGATTACCATCCAATCTCCGTTAATAAGATCCTAATCCAATTTT
Organism: Erythroxylum oxycarpum; assembly: GCA_025629785.1. NCBI lineage: Eukaryota > Viridiplantae > Streptophyta > Magnoliopsida > Malpighiales > Erythroxylaceae > Erythroxylum > Erythroxylum oxycarpum. The sequence goes on from JAOTAZ010000006.1 coordinate 18,766,908, forward strand.
TCTCTAATTTGGTAACTTGAAATTTATTTATGGCTCTATGAAAAGAAATTCCTTTTTTGTTTCAAATTAGTGATATTTAGTTCCTCCACAAATTCCTTAAAATCACAACTAAATTTTCTTAAACATACATTACCCTCAAATTTTAAATTATAAAGTGTACTAATGAAGTCACATAAGAGAATCCAAGGGCCTTAAATGGACGAGTGAATGCGTTAAATCCCAACCAAGAAAGAATTTCATTGAAATGAAAAGTTATAATCATATATGAATTAGACATTAGCATTGATGTTCTCTTGGGAAAAGAAGACTAATAAGTGTACAAGTTGGTCATTAGTATGGAGTAAGCTAACATTTTTTACCCTAAAACCAAAACCAACCACTATATACATCCATAATAGTAATATTGACAATTTATGAGTAATGACCATTGATTACCTAAAAGTTTCAACTTATTACAGTTATTTAAATTGAGGTTGGACTCCAAAATTAAAAAAAAAGGTTTTGTGTCAAAAATAAATTCCTTTAGGGATTGTAATCTCTTAAGACAATTAATGTTGCCCACATTATTGAAATTAAGGATATAAAGAAGGAGATAGGTTTTTGGATTTCTTGGATCTACTTTTCCTAATAGATTTCCTACTATTATTAATCCAAAAAATCTTTAGTGATCATCTTCTTTGTCTCCAAACTTGGAGTGAGTATAAGTGAAACTATTTGTGATTGTAATGTAAGAACCAAAAATATATGGTATATATCTTGAGTTTATTTATTGTTTTATGGCTAGGTGCTTCACCATGCATGCGTTAGTCAGCATATCACTGAACTCAAGGATATTTGGATTCCCCTTAGTAGTTATAGGTTATTCAAGCATTACCTTATTACATTTAATGACGCTTATGTCCTTAGGGACCTTATCATTAACATTATGAGTTAGCTTAAAGCCTTGAGATTTATTAGTTTTAAGAATAGCATCTAGTTGAGTTTTAAGGCCCGTAAGTTCTAAGTAGTCTTCTTTTCGGAACCTCCTTCTCATGGCTTTCCATTTCTTATCTTATTGTTTCTAGGTTGGCTACCATTGATAAGACACTATAATAGAATCTTTAACCAAAGATAATGTAAGGAAAATTATTTTTTAGCTCAACAATCCAATTCTTTTCCTTAAGGTAGTTATTTAATCTATGCACATAGGCTTGCTCGTATAACTTGCCAATTAACTCAATCCACTTATTGACTAATACTCGAGAGGAAAATTATAAATGTTAATCCATATGGGGATAAGTTCATACTTAATTTTTTCCATGGTAACACCTAGTTTCCAAAGCTATAAAAAGATGGGGAAGTTATTAACATGCCAGAGCCTAGCTTTGAGGATCTCCTTTTCTCTAGCATTAGTAGAGAATTTAAACAAAAATATGTTATCCTCAAAAAGGAAAAGCTCACTAAGGACTTTTCCTTTCCAATAATTTGTGGCCTAGCTATTGATTATACAGAACGAAGGGCACTTCCCTAAAAAGAAGACAACCAAGGTAAATGAACAACTTTTAGCTCCTTCTCTCGTGGTTTCTATATGAGGAGAAACAATATGACTTCTTTCTAATTCAATAGGAGGGAAATAATTAAGAGTTAACCTAGAGCTCTTGCTTAGTACCTGTTTCCAATAGTAATATAGAAAGGATCATTTTCATTGAAGCTTGCTTGCTAAAGAGGAGAAGTTAGATAGTGGGGAAGGCAGAACCAACAAACATGGAGCTCAGAGGGAGCAAAGGGTTGGGTGGGGCGAGTAAGCAGGGGTAAAAATGGATCCATAAAAGAAGGTTTTAGCCTAGGTTTAGGTGTGTAAAGTACCATTAATTGAAAATTAGAAAAGAAATTGAGTTTAGAGAGAAAAATGTTTTAATAATCATTCTTAAATAGTAATAAAATAGAGGACATGAAAGGAAATATTCATAAAGAACAAAAATGTCCTTAAGAAGTAGAAAAACACTCATCTACATCAATAATAGTGAGGAAGAGAATATAAGGTGAGATCTAGCAGAAAAGTAGTAGATAAAAAGGAAATAAATGAAGGGTCAAATAAGAATGGACTAAGGAAATAAGAAAGCACTTGGAGGAAGAAGATGAGCGTTGGAAAATATAAGAAGAACCCCTTTATTCTTAAGAGAAGTTAAAGCTTCTCTTTCCATTGGTTGGACTAAAAAAAGATTTTATTATCATTATCAAGTCAAAATGTTGTAAGGTTACTATGTTATCATTCTAAACATAAAATATTAAGAAAGATCATGAAAAGAAAAAAGATTAAGGGATTTTCATAATTTGTTCTTCAAAGTTTATATTCGTAAACTGAAAAAACATAAAAAGTTACAATTTTTTTTCATACTTATATAATACCTAAAATACTTACCTACATAGAGAATTGAGATACAAATATTACAATGATATGTTTGATCTATAGCATTAGTTGATTAATCTTGAAAACTAATAAAATTTTATTCTAATTCTTGCAGTCATTTGATTAAAGTAAATTTAATAAATTTCTTGACATTTTACATAAAGGATGCGAAGGATATAGGTTATTTTAATTTGTATGTCATGTTATAATGAACTCAAAGTGATGATTCAAATGCAAAGGATATAGATTATTTTAATTTGTATATCATGTTATAATGAACTCAAAGTGAGTATTCAAATGTCTTGCACTTACTTATCAACTCTCTCATAGGACATCATACGCTTTTAGCATGCTCATACAAAACCTTCATGTACCCTGTAATAGTATGTTTATCTTCTTTGATGCGTGGTAAAAACAATTTATAGAGAACTGTATGCTTATATTAGTTGATCAAAAAAAATTAATAAAAATCTTATCTTCAATTATTTTGTTGCAGTGGTTTGGTATCCGAACTAGTTTGCCATTGCCTTGTGGTTGGGAAATCTTCTCTCAAATATTAATCTATTTCCTTATAGAAGACTACATAGGTTATTGGCTTCATAGGTGGCTCCATACCAAATGGGCATTCGAGAAAATCCACCACGTTCACCATGAGTACACTGCTCCAATAGGACCTGCAGCACCTTATGCACACTGGGCAGAAATTTTGATCCTTAGCTTTCCTTCATTTATCGGTCCCGCATTAGTTCCGGGACACATACTCACCTTTTGGGTATGGTTTGCTTTGAGGCAAATGGAAGCAATTTATGCTCATAGCGGGTAAGTCTCGTTGAACTCTTCCAGTGACAATCCATTTTTTGTGTAGCAGACCTCTTTCATGTAGCTGCTTTAGCATTAGGGTTGGATTGTCCTTAAAAAGGCAACTGAAAACATCATCATTCATTAGGATTGGATTGTCCTTCAATAAGCAACTAAAAAAATTAATGTATATAATAGTCGATTGCATATATATGTTAAAATTTTCCGGAAGCTTATTTGAGTTGTTGTAATAAAGTTACCTCAATATTCATATGAAAGCATTCGACAACTAGCTTATTATAACTCAAAACACAAACTTGCGAAGATACATCATTTATTCATGAGAAGTTAACTGATGTAGATATGAATTTCCATGGAGTCCTACAAAGTTAGTTCCACTGTTTGGAGGTGCTGAGTATCATGATTACCATCATTACGTGGGTGGCAAAAGCCAAAGCAACTTCGCATCAGTGTTCACATATTGCGATTACATCTATGGCACCAATAAGGTATCTCAAATTTGTTCTCTCTTTTTATTTATTTTAAAGCACATTTAAGAAGTATGATTTTGAGTATATTAATCCATCAACATTGTTAATTTTTCAATAGGGTTATACGTATCAAAAATTGATTTCGAGGAAGGTACGTATGATCTACTAAAATTGCTTTTGGTACTTGAAAAAGCTAGTCAATGAGATCATCAAATATTTTTATTTTACATTAAGAAAGGTGTGCGCATGTGAAAAAGTAAATATATAAGAATTTTGATGTGGGATGAATTTAGCTTACATTGCAACTTCAAGATATCTTATATGCATGGCAAAAATAAGTTTTCAACCCTTCTTTTAATAATCTTTTTTTGATGAAGGGACATCAAGGAAGCATGCAATGAATACACAAAGACAGAAGATATACCTAACAGTTAGCTTCTCAAGTTTCCAATGTTTAATTCACATGTCAGTACCTCAAGTTATGCTTCTTAATGTGTATTAAAAACATAAATTAACACATGAAATTTGTTTTCTTTCTCTTTTTAATACATTTCTTCTTTAAAAATTGTAATTAAGTGTGGTTTTGTTGTATCATTGGAGACATGTCAGTTGATATTGAATATATTTTTGTAAGTGTGGATATGGTGGATATATTGAAATTTGGATACATCATATCTTTCTTTTTTGCATGTGTAACACAATTCGCATGTTAGACATTTCTCTATAGGAATCAAATGTATAAGGAGTCTATTATTAGACCCTTAAGTCTTAATTATGAAATTGTGTGAGCATTGGAAAGACTTAACCAATGTTTAACAGTTGAAATGACAAAACGAGGCAAAGATTTACAAGTAGGTTAGAAAAGCAAGCATTGTTGATGAGTTGACCTGCATTTGTGTACATTGACAGAAATCTTCAAACGAGATGCAAGATTCAAATGTGAGACAAAAAGATTACTTGAGATAGACCTTGAGTTGAAAGTTTGTTGGATCATATATATGAGGGAGACATTTGACAGCTTTATGGACTTTTTAAAAAAAGAAAAAAGGAATGAATTAATAAATAATGAAACTTACATAAACAAAAAAGAGGTTCGTGGGATTATCCCTCAACCCAAAAGAGAGCACATTGGATATATCTACAAAATTCTATTTTGTAAGTAATACACTTATTAGAGATTTAAAGAGAGGAGTAAAGTGGAACTACAATCATTTGCATAGTTCCTTAGCAAAATAATTTCTCAAATTCCATTGAAAAGTTCTTCTACAATTTTGCATTTGGATTCAAACCTTCTCGTATTCCTTTGGTTCCAAATTGTTTACATACATCCCATAACCAGTAAGTAGATCAATTTGTCAGTCTTAGGAATAGAAGCTTAAGTAGCTTGCCAATGAATAATGATGGAGATAGAGTTATGAGAACTAGTTCATAAACATTTGTTCTCTTTTTTATTTGTTTTAAAGCACAGTTAAGAAATATGATTTTGAGTATATTAATCCATCTACATTGTTAATTTCTCAATAGGGTTATAGGTATCAAAAATTGATCTCAAGGAAGGTACCTATGAGCTACTAAAATTGCTTTTGGTACTTTAAAAAGCTGGTCAATGAGATCATCAAATATTTTTATTTTACATTAAGAAAGGTGTGCGCATGTGAAAAAGTAAATATATAAGAATTTTGGTGTGGGATGAATTTAGCTTACATTGCAACTTCAAGATATCTTCCGTGATTTTCTATTTGAATTATCGATATGCATGGCAAAAATAAAAAAAATAAGTTTTCAACCCTTCTTTTAATAATCTTTTGTTGATGAAGGGACATCAAGGAAGCATGCAATGAAAAAACAAAGATGGAAGATATACCTAATAGTTAGCTTCTCAAGTTTCCAATGTTTAATTCACATGCCAGTGCCTCAGGTTATACTTCTTAATGTGTATTAAAAACATAAATCAACACATGAAATTTGTTTGCTTTCTCTTTTTAATGCATTTCTTCTTTAAAAATTGTAATTAAGTATGGTTTTGTTGTATCATTGGAGACATGTCAGTTGATATTGAATATATTTTGGTAAGTGTGGATATGTTGGATATATTGAAATTTGGATACATCATATCTTACTTTTTTTGCAAGTGTAACTCAATTCACATTTTAGACATTTCTCTATAGGAAACAAATGTATAAGGAGCCTACTGTTAGAACCTTAAGTCTTAATTATGAAATTGTGTGAGAATTGGAGAGCTTTAACCAATTTTTAATAGTTGAAATGACAAAACGAGGCAAAGACTTGTAAGTAGGTTAGAAAATCAGGCATTGTTGATGAGTTGACCTATATTTGTGTACATTGACAGAAATCTTCAAACGAGATGCAAGATTCAGATGTGAGACAAAAGATTACTTGAGATGGACCTTGAGTTGAAAGTTTGCTAGATCATATGTATAAGGGAGAAATATGACAACTCTAAGGACTTAAAGAAAAGGAAAAAGGAATGAATTAATAAATAATGGAACTTACATCAACAAAAAGAGGCTCATGGGATTATCCCTCAACATAAAAGAGAGCACATTAGATATACCTACAAAATTCTATTTTGTAAGTAATACACATATTAGAGACCTAAAGAGAGGAGTTGTCGGACCCCGCTCCCGGAGCCCGACTGTCTCGGGAGGTGAGCCCTGCGGAGGCCCATTCCCGAGACACCTGTCTTGCCTGAACTTGGTGTAATCCTGAACCTCACACTTGCTACTATCTCACTTTGGTGGTGAGCTTACATTGTTTAGAACTTAAACCCTGACTGTTCTTGAAAAAGCCAAAAATATAACCTTTTTCATCGTGTCCGTTAAACGGACATTAGTGTCCGTTAAACATACATGAACTGGGCTTGGAGGCTAATTGACCCGAGGCTGTCCGTTAAACGAACATAGGTGTCCGTTAAACGGACATGAACTAGACACATGGCACTATTTTACCCGAACCTGTCCGTTAAACGGACAGGGGTGTCCGTTAAACGGACACAAAGCTGCGATGTACAGTAATCCACCCGAACCTGTCCGTTAAACGGACAGGCGTGTCCGTTTGACAGACACAAGGTGCCTTAAGGGTGTTTTACACCCGAATGTGTCCGTTAAACGAACAGGAGTGTCTGTCTAACGGACATGAAGTGGACAAGGGGTGAATTTTCACCCGAAGGTGTCCGTTAAAAGGACATGCGTGTCCGTTTAACGGACATGGGAATTTTCCAGAATTCCCATGCCACTTTATGCCTGCTCAAAACTTAACCCAAACTACTTTTGATTCACAAATAAACTCAAGCTCATTTACTCTACACCCTAACACTTCAATCTCAAGTCAAACACTTAGTTTGACTTACCAAAACTCAACTCACTTCAATGGTTCATCAACCCAACACAACCAAGAATGCTAAAGCAAAATCTCACCATCACTAAGCTAACTCAATTTCACTTGAATTCAACATACATTTCTACCCACATGAATTTCAAGACATTTCATACAACTTTGGAGACTATACTTAACATGATAATCAATGGTTTGAGAGTTCATAATAAACCATAATTCATGCATTTCATTTACATCAATCCATGTATCATACAATGCTTTAGTGGGCATTTCAAACCCATTTACAAAAATACTTCAAAATACAATATTAGCCCAAAATGCATCTAAAGCATTGCTTTTCAAAAATTCATTTGAAATACTAAAACAAAATAATCTTGGAGTAATGCCTTAAGCTCTCTCCTCGGGATCCTGCTCTTCACCTGGAGATGGGACGGGATAGGAGGGGGGTGAGCTTACGCTCATGGGTAACACATTTATATTTATGGAAACAAGCATGTTCATTTAATTATCCATACATTTAGCAATTTCTCAACATAATCATAAGGCATGCATTGATCAAACAACCAATTATACATTTTTCACAATTTTCATGATTCAAACATTCATCAATCTTGCAATTTCATGTAATGACATAAGAAACATATAATTGGCTCGGTAAGTCCAAAATCATGGCACTACATAATCTCATTGAATGATCTTATGTAGGCAAATCTTGAGGAGTCCT
>JAOTAZ010000006.1:18782885-18793252 GCA_025629785.1 Erythroxylum oxycarpum
ATTGCATATTTGTATATGTTTAAGAATGTATGGTTATGTATGGTTATGAGATTTCATGTTTGAGATTGTAAAAGTAAAGATGGAATGGTATTTCTTTAAGAAATCGAATTGATGAAATGCTAGATACCTAGGCTTGCGTTGTTGCCAATTGGAGTTGGGGTGGTTTGATTGTTGAATATGTTTGTGAATTGGAAGATAGAAGTATTTTTGTGCAGGTAGGAGTTAGGTTGGAAAAATTGGGCTAGAGCGTTTTTAGGGGAGGTGCTGTCCATTTTTTTTAAAAATGGGCAGCCACCTTGTATTGTGTATTAGACCATCTTAGAGTTAAAATTTGGGAAAAAGGTATTTCTTATGGTTGATAGAGTTTGGCAAGATCTTTAAAACGGGATAAAATGGGTTAAGTTTCGACTTAGGATGAAAAAGTTATGGGTGTTTGAAAATTTCAGATTACTATTCATTTGGTAATTTGCACTATTCATATGGTAACTTGCTAAATAACAACCTTAAACAAATTTCTACTTCTTTTGATGATTAATATGACTTTTGTTTCCTTCTTAACTGTTGTAAAGAACCTTATATCTTTCCGATATAGTAATATAGGTCAAATTCGATTTCTTTTGGTTAAAATGATATACATTTTTCAACTTTTGCAAATGTAGGAAAAGTTAAGCTTGGTAAACCTTTAAAACAACTTATGGATGATTCTTCTTCTATGTTTCTCATGATGTTTCAATACGATTCTAATTAGGTTTCAATAGACACTAAATCTTCTAATTTCGGATTTTGGGATGAAAGTTTATCCAAATACAAAGTGGGTTTTAATTAAACGTTATAACACCCCTTTTTCTTATTTTCTTTGTTTCTTCTCCATTTGACCTCCGATTTGCGTGGAATTTGAAACATTGGTTAACTAGTAACCTTTTCTATCCTTTTTGGGTAAAATGAGAGTGTCGAGTTTTGATTGGATTTCAGGGCCAATGTGTGTCGGTTTTGCCCGAAATTTCGTTTTTGCGACCTATAAAGGTCCAATTGAGACGTTTTCTGTTTTCATTTGACCTAGAGGTATAGAATTTCGTATTAGCTTCGTCATAGGAGTAATTATGGGCCCTAAGCAGATCAAATTTATTGGAAGAGAATTAGGGACAATTTATCAAATGTTATTTGGATGACAATGACATAAGTTCATTTGAGGATTCTTTCGTGGTGAGGAATCCCTTACTCGTGGGATGCGCGTCCAGATGTCATACAGGACATCGGACACGTGTCGCACTAGGGAGGGGTTCCAACAACCTAAAAAAAGGGTTAATTGACATTTGATGATTTTAAATAACTATTTTCTATTTACTGGAATCAATTTAATAAAGATTAATATATGACTATATACGAAGATAATTTAATATAAATTAATCATACAATCAAAAAGTAATTTAAAAAGTATAGGGAAGAAGAAAGGTAAAATAATTTTATAGTAATGCAATGAACAATTCTTGTTTGTTCATGCTTACATCTACTCTCTAAGAAACTTCAAAAAATTCCACTAAGTCTCTTGTTTTAGCATGGTGAAGACATATCTTCTTACAATCAGTCTTATTTGTCTTTTAGAAAAGAGTAACCTTTCTTACAACCTTCCTTTGAAATGAAGAGTAACTGTAACTTATAAATAAAATTTACCACTCAAAATACTCTTACTTGCACTTTGATAACTTAAAGTATCAAATCTTCATAATGCAACAATGAATGCTCAAAAAATCTTTAAACTCTTTAAAATGTGTTTATAGAACAATCAAATATTTTCCCATATCAAATCTAAAGGGAAAAAAACATGTATTTATACACTTTGGAGGCTTAAAATAGTAACTAGAATCATAAACTAATCGTTGCTAATGAGTAGCTCCAATACATTTGGTCAACCACAATTGTACATTGGTCAAACAATATGCATTAATTAAAAATGACTAATTACTGTATACATTGATCATCTACTGCTATATATGAGTAGACCAATTTGCATTTTATTAAAACATTGGTCTATTAGTATAGATGCAACATAATTTTTGTACAAGTTTAACAGGCATTAGTTGCCTAATGTACCAAAAATCTTAAATCCACCATCTTCAAATAATCAAAATTATTTTTCTTCATAGAAATTTGGCTCGAACACTTCTCAGTATACATTCAAGAGTGTTTTTTTAATTCCTCTTAACGACTGAAAAAAAAAAAGAGTTAAAATGAAGATGTACTTAGGCATGATTGGCCTCTAAATTATCAAAGAAACCAAATATGATGTACAATAATCATTATATTTTTATTTATAACTTTGTTGTACCTTAATTTTCCTTTTAAAAAATTTACCAAAAAATCTTGCAGACATCTTTAAAACCGATGCACCTTGAGTAGATTGGTTTGGTGTAAGTTTCTATCTGCTAAGATCTCATTCATAGAATTGCATTAGCACTCTGAATTAAAAGTTCAATCCCACACGTAGACTTTCCCCTTTAGGACATGGAACACCTCTTCTTTATATGCTTTTTTGCTATGGTACATGGAAGACTATACAACTCTTGTGTAATCACTACTGTTTTGTAACTCATAGAGTAGCATTATACACTGGGCAACTTCTTCTTATCAACTATGTATAGACAATTTTAACTTCTTTAAGATTACATTAGGCAATATTGTATACTTTATATGGTAGGAGAGTGGTGATTTCAAGAAGCCAACATTAAGATCTCCAAACCACAATACAGCTAAATATTAGGAGAATTCGTGAAATGATGGTAATAAATGGTAAAAACATTTCTCTTTCTCCAAAGATGGCCAACAGATGGATTGATATAATATTAGCCTCATACACCATTATAATTTTTTTCTGTCAATCATTTATATATATATATATATATATATATTATATTGAGTTAAAACTTACTATTTATAACTCAAAAGTCAAAATAAATAAATGAGAAGGGAAAAGAAAAGCTGAGCTGTACAAGGAAAACGGGTGGGCTTGACCCATTGAGTAAAGTGCATAATAAAGGCCAGAAGAAATATCTAATTCCAAGTATGATGAGATTAATATCCAGGAGCAGGAGGGGATAGCATGCTAAGTGAGGTGGAGGTTTATTCATTCACTCGTTTCTATTTTACTAGATAGAAAGGAAGCTGCCGCCTTATCCCTCTCTCTATCTCAACATCCGCCTAAGTATCTTGTGAGAAGAGAATTTAGGGCGTTCTTTGGATTCATAGTATAATCAGTGGAAATGGTTTCTTCTTCAGTGCTAGGTGTATCGTGCACCCCTATTCTAGAACTTGGTTGGAGAAAGACATTATTATCCAATCATTGTACACCCTACAACAACTGGTTTACAAGAGGGAGACCACAACTGGTGCTAGTAGCAGCAGCTGAGCAGGGTTTGCGGAGGAGGTTGGCACCTTGTGCAATAGCCACCCCGAATTCCATCCTCAGCGAAGAGGCTTTCAAAGGCCTCGATGGCGGCCTTTCCGATTTTAGTGATGAAGATGATGTGAGCGATGAGCAATCCCAAGCTTCAACACTGGACACCGATGAGCTTGACATTTCCAAGTTGGGTTTGCCTGTTCGGCTGGTGGAAAGCCTTAGCCAACGGGGCATTACTAGCCTTTTCCCCATCCAAGTATCTTTTATCTCTACTTTTAGACTTTGGCTTTGTTATGTTAAAATGAATGAGCTTGTAAGCCTTTTTTTTTTTTTTTTTTTGAATGTGACTACTGCCAGAGGGCTGTTTTGGTTCCCGCACTAGAAGGTCGTGATATAATTGCTCGTGCTAAGACAGGGACTGGCAAAACATTAGCCTTTGGGATCCCAATCATTAAACGCCTCACCCAAGACACTGAACTATCGTCTTCTAAAAGGTAATCAAGCTTTTCTCTTCATCTCTATTTGTTCACTCAATCCTACCTCACTTGTATTTCTTTGCTGCAGACGTGCTGGTAGGCTTCCTAGAGTTTTGGTATTGGCGCCTACTCGGGAGTTAGCCAAGCAAGTAGAAAAAGAAATCAAGGAATCTTCTCCCTTCTTGAATACGGTGTGCGTTTATGGTGGAGTCTCGTATGTTACACAGCAAAGTGCTCTTTCCCGTGGGGTTGATGTTGTTGTTGGGACTCCTGGTCGTATTATCGACCTCATAAAAGGCAACAGCCTCAGGCTGGGAGAAGTTGAATATTTGGTACTTGATGAAGCTGACCAGATGCTTTCTTTTGGATTTGAGGAAGATGTGGAAGTTATTTTAGAAAATCTTCCACCCAAACGACAAAGCATGCTTTTCTCTGCAACTATGCCTACTTGGGTGAAGAAATTGGCAAGGAAATATTTGGACAATCCTTTGCAAATTGATTTGGTATAATGATTTACCTTTTTAACTTAATTTGGTATCCTTATCATGCTTGCGTGCATTTGTTCTCGAAATATTGTCATTGACATTGCGAGCTGTTGTAGGTTGGTGAAAATGATGAAAAACTGGCAGAAGGAATCAAGCTTTATGCCATATCAACTACAGCAACTTCAAAGAGGAGCATTCTTAGTGATCTTGTAACAGTATGTGTCAGCATCACCTTGAGTGAAATTTATTGATTACTTTGTTACTTTTAATTCATCACAGGCAAAGAGCCTGCCTGGGATGCCTGCTATGCTTAAAATTAATTTTACATTTAATCCTAGTGGTTGTTTCAGGAAATATTAAGGTTTTTAATGGCATAAAGAGGTCTAACCCCAATCTTTTACTCTGGACATATGAAGTTATCATGTAATTGCTGTATGCGATTAGCTCAGAACTTGTGTGACATAGTTCTCTTCTCATGATCAGGAATTATGCCAGGGATACTCATATGAAAGTAGTTAGCCATGGGAAATTGGATTTGTGGACCTTATAAGCTATGAAGACTAGGCTAATCGTGTTTTCGGTTCCAGGGCTTCTTTGAGTATCATCTTTAAATGATCATAAGTTACTAGGAGTTAGTCCCTTTCCTCTTATCGAGGACCTAGACTGTTCAAAGTAGCTAATTTAATCATTTTATAATTCTTAAGCAATGTTGTGGGTAGTAAATGTTAAGGTTGTGGAGATATAAGTTTAAGCTAGATACATGTGTAACATTGTGTTGGTCATCCTTTTCAGCGTGGAATATGATTACTTTACTTCATCAGTGAGCTGCACTGCGATCTATATTTCTAAAGCTGTAAATATTATGTAACTTTCAGGTGTATGCAAAAGGTGGGAAGACCATAGTTTTCACGCAGACTAAACGAGATGCAGACGAAGTCTCAACGGCACTAACAAATAGTATAGCTTCTGAGGCATTGCATGGAGATATATCTCAGCATCAGAGGGAGAGAACTTTAAATGGTTTTAGGCAGGGGAAATTCACCGTGCTTGTTGCCACTGATGTTGCAGCTCGTGGGCTTGATATCCCTAACGTGGACTTGGTAATGTTTCTTTGATTCATTCCTTAATCTTTACCTTTGCAGTACCTTTGCATATAGGGTTATATGGTTTTTACTTTGAGTTTTCTCTGTTTTGGATTTAGTAGATTATTAATAAGATAGGAATGGGAAAAACACAGGTTGGAATTTCCTCCCAATAAATCTATTGTTTGAGTCATGCCTGCCTCTGTGATACTCAATGGTTCAAATGCTCTAGTTAGGATGGTGGCCAGAATGATATATATTATAGGTGGTGGGAATATCATGAACTTCATTGTTTGCTCTAGGTTATCCACTATGAGCTTCCCAATGACCCAGAAACCTTTGTGCATCGTTCTGGTCGTACCGGGCGTGCAGGAAAGGAAGGTACTGCTATTCTGATGTTTACAAGCAGCCAAAGGAGGACAGTGAGATCCCTTGAGCGAGATGTAGGGTGCAGATTTCAGTTTGTTAGTCCACCTGCTGTTGAAGATGTTTTGGAGTCATCAGCTGAGCAAATTATTGCAACCCTAGGTGGAGTGCATCCTGAGTGTCTAGAGTTTTTCACCCCAACAGCTGAAAAATTAATCAATGAGCAAGGAGTTAATGCTCTCGCAGCTGCACTGGCTCATTTAAGTGGCTTTTCTCGTCCTCCATCATCTCGGTCCCTTATTAACCATGAGCAGGTGACAACTTTTCTCGATTTGGAATTTTATGAGGAAGTCTGTCTTTAGCCTGCACTATTATTTATTTTGAACTGGATCCTGTGCTACAGGGATGGGTGACTTTGCAGTTGACTCGGGATCCATCTTATTCTAGAGGCTATATGTCTGCTAGATCTGTAACTGGTTTTCTTTCTGATGTATATGCTGCAGCAGCTGATGAAGTTGGAAAAATATTTATAATTGCAGATGAAAGGGTGCGCCTTTTTGCAAAATATTGAACACTTTAGCTACAAGTGCTACGTAATTATTGCATCACTTTTTATCTGAAACAAGTGCTTGTTATTACAGATTCAAGGAGCAGTTTTTGATCTTCCCGAGGAGATTGCAAAAGAATTGCTGAATAAGCAATTGCCACCAGGAAATACTATTTCCAAGATAACTAAGGTTATTTAATCACTTTTACTGTTCCTCATTTTGCCCGTTCCACATACAAAGATGTTACATAAGTTTCTGATATGATGATTCATGACCTCAAATTTGCTTATGATGCATTGACCCAGAACTAAAGCATTCATAATTTTTAGCAGTTGCCAGCTTTGCAAGATGAGGGTCCTCCGAGTGATTACTATGGTAGGTTTTCTAACAGGGATAGACCTCCCAGAGGAGGCTCTAGGAGCCAGAGAGGTTTTAGATCATCCCGAGGTTGGGGAAGTGGTCGAGATTTTGATGATGGTGATGATGAGAGCACATCTAGGCGTGGTAGACAAAGTGGTGGACGAAGCTTCAGAAATGAGAATAGCTGGTCTAGGGCTTCGAGAGGTAGTGGAGATGATTGGTTGGTAGGTGGTCGAAGGTCAAGCAGGTCATCATCTAGGGACAGGTCTGATTCTTTCCTTGTTTTTGCTTCCTCTCTTCTTTCTGCTTCTATTTTAAGTTGATGTCAGGGGTTTTGGAATAAATGGTCATGTTAATTTAACAGTGAGTAGTGACGTTTTGTATGGGGATCACTGGAGCAGGCATGAAAGTGGAATAACTATACAGATTTTCCTAAATAACAAAATGAATTGATGCCTTAATGAACCGGGATAAACTACACATTGTATAATAATCCGGGGACTTAAAAGTGCTTTCTACCTGTGGCAAATATTTTAATCAAAAATTACCGTTGGAAATCAAATAGGTACTGTTCGATGAAGTTGATTGTTAAGTAATGCAAGTTGTATTTTAAAGGTCAGTTAAAACGTGTTGCAAACCGGGGCATATTAGAGAAACTTTCTGGCATCCAGTTGTGCTGTACTGTGATGTAAGCCACAGTTCAGTTTCTGATTCACTTCTAGATGCGTAGATCCTTTCTGGGCATTTGACTTTGGGAACCTTCATTGGTTTTTCTATTCTCTGTTTAAGGCTTTACCAATACTATTGTGTTGGAAGTTGTAAACTATCAGTTGCATTTTGCAGCAACTAGATGTTTTCAACTCTTTAATCCTTAAAACACCAGCCTAGGCTATTTGATATGTGGAAGCTGATTCATTTTTGTATCTGCATAACAGGAGCTTTGGAGGTACTTGCTTCAATTGCGGTCGGTCCGGGCATAGAGCATCGGACTGTCCTACCAAAGGAGATTTTTAACTGTATTTGTCAGTCAATGGTTCTTTCGGCGTAACAAAATGCTTAAGTGGATACTATGGTGGCGGCTTTTGCTGCTGGGGTTACTACCCTTCGGCAGCTTAAAGAGTTAAGGACCCAAGGCGGTGTTGATGGTAGCTTTTGTTTTGCCCTTATCCACTCTTCTCCCTAATCCATCCATCTGGTGGATTTTTAAGCTCAGTCCAGCTAATGGGTGATGATTTCATCGCATTTCTGAGATAGGTAGTTTGACGTAACAGTGGTCAGTCATATGCAGATAGGAATTTTCATTCACTTCTTTGACTAGTATTAGGAAGCCATACCTTAACTGCAGGGGGAAGTTGGCCATTACGTATGTTTGTTACAAAATTTAAAACCAAACTCATAGCATGTGAAGTTGGTATTCTATCTATTTCGTCATCTTTATAGCTTCCATATTTCTGAGTTTGCATTGTGAGTGCTTCGCAAGGCAGTCTTAATAAAGTAATTGTTATTTGATAATAAATAATTCAAGTTACCATATTATTATAGGAAGAGGGATGTAATTTTCTCATATAAGTGGATAAAGACTGATGAAAGGGCCAGATTTATTATAAATCAACTGAATGCAGATTTATTATCCTTTTTATAGTGATGTTTGAAGTAGTTTACGGAATTGGATGTACTCACCAATATTCTCCTCAATATTGATGACATGCTGTAATCAGCTATCAATGAATTGCAATATGATATCTAGAATTGCAAAAGTAATTCCATATATACGAATAAGGAGTATAGCTTGTAATATCAAATTATTTTCTATATCTTCTGAGAAAGTATACAAGGAAATGCCAAGTTTTAAACTAATATGGCATGTAACTCTCATTTGTGATGTTTGAAGTTTCATATGTTATAACAAAATTATTAACAGAGGTTAGACACACATCAAAATGTTCTTTCATTCACATCTAGTGTAGGTATGCTAATCAAGTTCCATTAACGATATCTAGAAATTCAAAAATAAAAACACAAATGGATGGAAATTAAGTTTGACTTAACTTCAAGGTCGAATGTGATTACCTTTTCATTTTTGCATCCCTCTTAATACATGAGGTAGATGAAAGGATGTTATTCCTACCATTCCATTATATTCCTCTTAATTGGAAGTCATTTAGTTTAAGAATTAGAGTTAGCAGTAATGGATTTTTATGAACTATATGGCCTTATTATCTATACTTTTTGTCCTTGTCGTGTATGTATGATGGTAACAATAGTGAATTAGTGTCTGTATAATTTTAAATAGTAATAGAACGTAGTTCCATATATTAAGTAACTTATATTGTACTCAATTGAGCTAGTTGACTCATTAAAGTGTAATCCATATTTACCAATCCTTTTATATCTACATATGCCTCTATCTTACCTATTCCTCTTCCTCTAACCATTATATGGCATTTGGTTCACTTGCAAGAATAGATAAGGAATTGAATGATGATTCTTTAGGAATAGAATAGAGTATGTATTACTTTGTTTAATTTATTCCTAAGAATTTCTAATGATGATGAAATGCCAATGTTTGGTTTAAATGCATAAATTTAGAATGACAAATGAATAACTAACAAAAAGATCAAAATGTCCATTAATCCCCACTAACTACGTTGTCATCATCATCATCATTATTATTATAGTTAAGTAATTATTTGGATTCCTTAAGGATATTTTTGTCCAACAAGTCACAATTTTTATTCCCAAACTACTTGAAATAGATAAAGATAGGGAAAAGATGAGTTTATTTATTCCTCAAACTCAAGGAATAAGTAAACTCTTGGATTATATATTTTGTATGTTTTCTTCAACCAAATAAGGGAATAACCTATTATCAAGAATAGATCAGGAATGAAATGGTGATTTGAGTCAACCAAACACCCCAATAGTTTTTGATCTTTATTATTCTCTTATTTAATGACTTTATGTGTATATGTTAGTTGATACAACATTGATTAACAGTGCAGCTTGAACTCCTTATTTTTTTCTACTAATATTAATGCTAGATAATTTGAGCAATTATTAATATTTCATAAAAGTAATAATTAGTAAGATAATAGTAATAGCAAAATCTATGTCAATTATAATAAAATAATAATGCCCCTTAGATTTAATGCATTTTTTTTATAATCTTTAATTATTCCCCTGCTTTACATATTTGGTGCAAGCCTCTCTCTTTCCAAGTTTAGTATCCTTTTGTTTTAAAATGCTAAAATTTCTCCTTCTTCCTACATTTTAGGGTGATTGGCCATTTTTCTTATTGCTAGTGGGTCAATGACCTCATACTAAAGCCAAAATCTTGGTCCATTAAGTGGCTTAAAGACATACTTATAAGTTTGCATATACCTCTCCTTATTATAACATTTTACAATTTATTCCTTTAGATTTTAATGACTATATAAAATGGCATCCATTATATAAGGAGATAAAACTCCCTTTGAATCCTAAGATCTACATACTTCTAAATTTCACATAAAACATATCTAATATATTTTCTGTAGGAAAATCCCGGTGTGTCCATCACATGAACACGGTACGGAAAATAAAAATTTTTGTCCCGGGACCTTCCCGAAACCCAGGATCGTTGTGTCTATACAACTAAGTCAAACCATAACGACCTA
>JAOTAZ010000006.1:18837690-18851535 GCA_025629785.1 Erythroxylum oxycarpum
ATTTGTATCTGTTTTCACCAAATATTTTTATAATTTGTGTCATATATATTGATATGAATAGGTTCTAGTTACCCTGAGAACCGAACGTGAAAATAGGTTAACCAATCCTATTGGTTCTTTAAGTTCAGGTTCAAGTTTGTGAAATTGCCGAACCTGATATTCAGGTTTAGGTTCAGATTAGTTATGAACGGATCAGGTTACCCTACCATGAAAACCTCCACCTTCTGGTATGTATGTCACTTAACGTTTATTATTATTCTTATACATGTTCTACATGTACATTATTTTGTGTCATATTTATTACTCTTGCTCAATGTTTCTCTTTGGTATTTATTTGCAATGTGTTGTATTTTTTTATTTAGTTATTTTGCATACCTTTTATGTTTATTTGATTTATTTATTTATTTTTCCTTTATTTCTTAGATATCTATGCACGTCCATTTTTGTTGTAAGATCTTCATGACACATTGCATGTGAATCTAGCGAAAACAGTCTTTTTACTACGTAAAGATAAGGTTGCATACTATCAGGCTTCCCAATCCGCACATCTTAATGAGACTTCAACTGGGTATTAATGATGATGATGATGATAACTTGACAAACCATAAATGAAAGCACCTGGACTAGATAAAGAATAATTTAAAACAAGTGGATCGTGACATTCAAGATAATTATGTCAAGATCTACTCCTCATAGTCTAATTCTTTTCTAATTTTAGGAAATTGATGGAAGAGACTTAATTCTTCTTTGGCCAAATTTTCTTATTTAACTTTATGTTGCTAGTTTTCTCATTAAGTACTACACTAATGACAACTACAAGGAGTTAAGATGCACAATCTTGTTCTCTATTATTTTTTAGCATGATATTTTCTTTTCCTCTAAACTATAACTCATTCTATTCTAGCTTCAAGCTCACCCAAATCTCAATCTCAATTTGTTGAATTTTGTTGGTTTAAACTTTTCTCTAGATGACATTAGCTACACTACTATGGAGGTTACCAATCTGTCTACTGCATATTTTTTCTGCTTGTATTTTTATTCTTACTAACCCTAAGTAAAAGATGATAATATCTAATAGCATGTTAGAATGTGAATGTTGATATTATAATATCCTTATATTGATGGGGTTTTATCGTTTTCATACGAAGTTTGGACTTATAGGGAGATTCTTCTTTGATACGAGACTAATAATAATTGTTTATACTAACTATTATGGTGATTTTAATTTTCTAACTTTAGATTTTTTGAATTCAAAGTGTAGAGCATTTTTTAAAAGTGTTTATGGACCTAACTTTTATTGTAACTTCTAGTTTACAATTCACTTGTCTCTTAACAAATACTGATATCTTTTCTAATCTCCTACATCATGTTAAAACCTGCATGAAAAGTCTGATGAACAGAAATAGATTTTGCATGGCTCGATAACCAAATGTTGATGCTGGTTATGCATCATGATACAAGAGGCAAATACGTAAAAATCAAATGTATAATATGCAAAACCAGGTTAAGCACCACACACATTGAGAAAGCAGAATGAAACATTCATCAGCAACATGAAGGATTTGAATAAGAATATGAGAAAGCAGAATGAAGCATTCATCAGTAACATTGAATAAGAATATGAAAAAAGAGATTGAAACAGTCTTCAGTAACATGAAAGATTTGAATAAGAATATGAAAAAGCAGCAAATCCACACTTGATGTACGGGCACTTGAGAACACTTGTAAGGTGCAATTCGATACGTACATGTCAATTTGGGAACTCCCAGCTACTCGAACACTCAGTATTGCATGAATTTTGCTCGACTTATAGAAAGCAAAGGAAAACTTCTGGAAATCCTCCAACAATACTCGGTGCTATGGTATATATCTCTACCAACCAGCACTTTTAGATAAAAATCCTTTCATCAGCAGTTGGATATATATGTACACAATCACAATCTTCCCAAATAGGGATTTTCAAACCTGTTTGATGTTTTCTTTTTGCTGGAGTCTAGTTTTGGATAAAGATTAATTACGCAAACGCATGTACACAGAAGCAATAAAATGTAGCTGCAGAATAGCTATTTACTTACAAAAGCTAAGAAATTACAAGCCAATAAATTGTCGGTGAATCCAAGAAATTGTAGCTCGTAGTTACCTTGTTGAGGCTCTCAAAAGATTTATCATCATCGTCTATGCTACGTCCCTTAAGTCTCATTTGTCAAAATGGCATTTACTGATTGGTGCACCTCATTTGACATGTTGCGGTTGTATAGTTCAAGCAAGCAGGTGTAATGCTCCCATATGGGTTTGATATTGTAGTGTTCAATCATATGTTTGAAGTAGGTATTAGCCAAATTTACGTCGTTCATTTGCGCACAAGCACATAAAACGCCGACAAAGGTGATTGCATCTGGCCGTACATTAGCCTCCTCCATTCGTTCAAAAAGAGCAAGCGCCTCGTTGCCATAGCCGTGGACTCCAAGACTAGTGATCATTGCATTCCAAGTAGCCACATTCTTCGTTACCATACTGTCAAATACTTGCTTGGCATCACTCAAACTACCACATTTACTGTACATGTCAACAAGCGCAGTTCCAAAGAAAGGCCCAAGTCGAAACCCATTTTTGAGAGCATAGTCATGAATCCAACTACCAAGACTGAGACTCCCCAATTCAATAGAAGCTCTTAACAAAGTAACCAGCGTAAGCTCATTAGGCCTCACCTTATCAAACTGCATCCTGGAAAACAATTCGAATGCTTCTTGAGGTCGTTTGTGCCTAACATATCCGTCGATCATAGCAGTCCAGGAAACAACATTTCTTGTGGGCATTTGATCGAAAGCTGTTTGGGCATCATCCAAAAGCCCTGAAGCGACGAGCCCGGCGACGAAGGTGGTCCACGAAACCACGGAGCGGACGGGCATTTTGTCGAACACCTGACGAGCAGAGACAACATCGCCCGACTTAAAGTAAAAGTGCATGAGAACGTTGTAGAGGAAGGTGTCATTAGAATGTCCGGTCTTAATAGCGAGGGCATGCACCTCTTTGCCTTTACTAATACAGGGCGCAGAGCAGCAGGCTTTGATAACGAAGGGAAATGTGAACTTATCAGGAGGGGGGAAGCCGCGCGAGACGATGAAGTTAAAGAGTAAGAGAGATTCAAAAGGGTAGCCATAGTTGTTGTAGGATCGAATCATAAGGTTCCAAGTGAAAGTGTCGACGGAGAGAAAGTGGACGTGATACAGGAAAATACGGGATGCATATTGGAAACGGCGGAAGGAGAAGGAGAGGTGGAGCAATTTTCTGAGGAGAAAATGGTAGCGAAGATGATTGGGAGGAGTGAAGAAGGAGGAGCGGATGATGCGGGCATGAATAGTCTTGAGATGGTTGAAGTTGGAGCAGTTACCGAGATGAAGTAAGATAAGCGGTTCCTGAGGGTGTTGAGGTGTTGTCGATGACGATGGTCGTGAGTAGGTGTTCAAACTGCTTCTGTTTCTGGACGGAGGATGAACGACCGCACGAGGAGGATTGCATTTGGATGGTGGAAGGCATGCCACCATCCTTGTAATAGTTATTACATTATGTTAGCAGCATCAACTCAAACTTATATATTCTGCACCGTAATAATACCACGTGTAGCTATAATGTGTTATGATGAAGATACTAATTAAAATTTTTATTTAATTATTCCTCTTTCGACGGATTTATATGTTGTCACAAAGGTCTATTTTGGACTCGAATTTTTATCGCAAGTCGCGCCCACTTTCGTACGGCAATTTCACTTTGATCCGCTTAAGCAAGATTCAGCCTTCTCACGTAAATGTCGCCGAATAATTTCGTTAGTCCTCGAATACCTCAAGCACACCTCGCAAGCCTTTGTATATTTTTGCGCACCCTCGGGTCTCACATAACTTTGTTTGCCAACTTTATGCAGCCTCGCTTCCGAATTTTACGTCTCGTCGAAAATTTCGGCCAATGTGCGTCTATGCGTGCCTATGCGTATCGAATCTCACCTACTCTCAAGATCTTTACCGATACTTCCTGCATCCCTCACCTATTTCGCAAGTTTCTTGGATTTTGCTCGCCAACTCACAAGACTTCACCTTGTTCCCTCGTCAACACGTTTTCCTCGTGTTGACTTGCGTGCTAAACATTGGTCAAAGATCGCCAACACTCGCATGATCAACCAATCTAGACTTATGGGTCTAAAAAATCACCTCCACTAGAAGAATTCAACGCCCTTGTCAAAATAATCTATGGGCACTCCTCCATTAATGGTTCCCTCAAAGACTCCTTCGCCATCTGTCGAAGATTGAAGCAAGCCTTCTCTTCTATTGGCACCTTTCCCATGTGCCACCTCCTCTTTCCATCGAGTTTGTTTTCGCATGAGTCCTCCTCATAAGGCTCATAGCATTCAAATAGGCAATGTTGTTGGTGGCTCCTTCCTCCGTGTCATCTTCATCGCTCCCTCCTTTGTCCTTCACGACTATAGAGTTCATCTGCTGCTCGTCCTTCTTCCTCTTCGAGCATTCTCGAGCATAATGCGGCCCCTCACAGATGAGACATGCAACCTTCCCCTTTGAAAAAGATTCTCCCACCTTCTCTTTGCCTTTCTCCTTTCCATCCCGGGTTCCACCATTTTTCTTACCCTCTCCGCTGGGTAGAAATTGGAGTTCCACCAAAACATCTGCCACCACTATTGTGCTAGGGAAGTCCTTCGCATTCTACCTCCAAAGCTCCATTTATGCCCAACCTTGCAAGCCGCTAATGAAGTTGAACAATTTGTCTTCCTCCGACATGTTCCACTCGTCTAACATCACCGATTTGAACTTTCTCACATACTCCCCTATCGAGTTGTCTTACTTCAACCCTTTCAAAGCTTCCCTCGCAGGCCATGAAGTGTTGTTGGTAGGAACTGATCAGTTAGCTCCTTCTTCATCTTCTCCCAAATGTCGATGGAGGTCTTCCCACACTGATGTCGTAGGACGTTCTCACTCTCCACCACAACTTAACATCACCCACCATGTACATTGTTTTGATTAACACCTTCTCCGAGTTCTCTACCTTTACCGCTGCCATAAAAAACTTGTGGCTCTCGCATTTTCACCATAGTGCTTTCCACTCAAACACCCGTCTTGTGCCTTGCCATTGTACGCTTGAGCACCAAAAGATCATAGCTCATCTCCTCACGAGCCTTTATCTATTCCTCGAGCACTCTTATAGTTGTTTGAAACTCCCTCTCTAAGGCTGCAATATGTTCCAGCAAAGGAACTACTCCCTCATCCGTCGGGGTTAGAGACTCAAGAATCGCCTCTATTATGGTAACCCTTTCTGCTAGATTACTTCGACCAGCCATCGCTCTAGATTGGCTCTGATACCAGCTATCACAAAGGTCTGCTTTGAACTCGAACTTTTACCACATGTCGTGCCCACCTTCGTACGACAATCCTGCTTCTGTCTGCTGAAGCAAGATTCAGGTCTCTCGTGTGAATGTTTCCGAACAATTCCGTTAGCTCTCGAACAGCTCACGCACACACAAGTGTTTAAAGTGTTTCTCTCACACAAAAAATAACCCAAGTGTATAACAAAGTAAAGAAAGCAACAAGTGATATATATATAGCTGAAACTAATCTTTCATTAACCCTCAACAAAATGTTAACAAAAGATACAAGTACCTCCTTCCTGAAGCACTTACAAGGAACTCCCTACTTGAAGCCCTTACAAGGAAGTCCCTACTCAAAGCCCTTACAATGAGAACTCCTTCAAAAGCTCTCAACTCCCAAAGCTTTCTCCTTTGAGTGATTTCTCTCAATAAGTGAATGACTCAATGTTTGAATGAATAGCTTTTAACTCTAATGAGCTATTTATAGGCATCTCTAGATGACTAAGTTAGAATCGTAATAGAAGAATTGTACTAGCTAAGATCACAATCTTATCATATCTTATCCGTATCAGATTACATCAAACTAACTAATAGATGACATTCACATCCAATTAGGACTCTATCTAATAGTATTAAGTTACATCATATTAATAAGATAAAAGATTACCCTATCTAGTAATGATTATCCTTATCCATGAAGAACTCATTTATCTTCATATCATCCTTCCATATGTTCTTCATCTCTTAAAGCTGATATTCATCCACTGTGATCTTAACTACCACGTCATCATCTGCCACACCATCCACAATTGACACGTCACTATTGATGTGTTTTCTAAGTTACCACGACTTATCCACACATAGCTCCATCAATGCATGTCCATGGACAAGTCCATCTTCCATGATCAAGCTCACTCATGGCGCAGTCTCATTGCTTAATGACTAAGTACAAGTCACAATCCGGGTTAGTATAAAACCTCGCATACTTTACATGCCTTCAACCTGCCTCATCGAAGTTAAGTGCTTATGCACCTTGTCGCACTCACATGCCTTCATGCATCCTTGTGGGGTCTCGCACACCTTTTCCATTCTCTCACACCTTTGGGTCTTGCATAACTTAGTTCACCAACTCCTTGCAACCTCGCATCCGAATCTCACGTCTCATCAAAGATTTCTGCCAATGAGTGTCTATGCGTGCTCATGCATATCGAATTTCACCTACTCTCTAGGCCTTTGCTGATATTTTCGGCATCCCTTACCTTCTTCAAAAGTTCCTCAGGTTTTGCTCGCCAACTTATATGACTTTGCTCTGTTCCCTCATTAATACGCCTTCCTTGTGCCGATCTACGTGTCAAGCATTGACCAAGGCTCGCCAACACTCACACGATCTCGCAGTCTGGACGTAGGGGCCTAACACATGTAATACCAACTTAAGCGAGAATTGCTTTGTAATGATCCTTTACCTTTGGATCAACGAAGGTTATAAAGTAAATTTTGGGATACAAAAAATATAAGTCTCTAAAATCAATCAAAGAGAAATAATAAAATATTCTTCTAGTTAGATCAATAAATTAGAACAAGATAAGAAACTCAATATAAATAAATAAACATTAAGATTTATAATAAAAAACCATTCAATATAAAGGAAAAAACCACAAGCTAAACCGATAAGTAAATCTAATAAAGTCAAATAACGATTTACAGAGTTTAATATCTCACCCTACAAGTATAAGTTATTGTATAAAATTTTAGCTTCGAAACCAAAGTTGATATGTGAATCAATAAACTTCAAATTAATCCCAATAACAATAAACAAGGATAAGAATATTACATTACTTACTCCTTCTGTATTTTTTCTCACTTTTTTGGTGCTTTGGCTACTCACCCATACAAAACCTATGTATCTTTTCTTTCATATTATGAAATAGATTTTTCTGCACTATACATGGTCATATACATGACTATGTAAGTGATTATGCCTCTTCAACATCGTCTCACTAACATGTGCTTAATTGATTGTATAATTGTTCCACAAAACTTAACGATTAATGACATGCAATTACTTAAGATACTTACTTTGACTCATATGTGGTTATAAACACAATTCGGAAGCATAGGAGTTAAAATTCGTCAAAAGTATTATATTTGGGTCATTTTATGAGGAATCACACTCAATTGTCTTCATGGAGCAAGAAGAAGAAGAATGGAGCAAGAATAATACAAGAAGAAGAGTGAGAAAGTGAAGAATAAAGCAAGGAAGCAGCTCACAGTTGTGCATGGAAATTGCATGTTTTTTAATGCAAGAAAGTGAATTTAATGGCTAGATGGTTGGATGATGGAAGGTTGTAACAAGTGGGCAAAAAAGACCAAAATGATAACAGAAGTGGGAAGCAAATAAAGTAAAATGGCAATGCAGGAAGTTGGAAGCGTGATCAAAACATAGTGTATAAGGAGGAGAACATTGGACCAAAAATGGCAGTGCCAGGAGAAGAAAACATTAACAACCCAGCTAAGAGGAAACGACAACGTTGAAAGCCAGAGCAGCAAGAGACAATGAAAACAACATTTATGTTAACAACTAAACAAAAACGCAAACGTAGTACAATAAAAAAGGAATAAGGGTTTTAAGATTTTAGGGGGAGCCTTCGGTGAAGGTTGGGGGCCGAAGCAAAATTATTTTGGGAGCTCTTAGTTTCAATGAAGAGAAGGGGAAAAGCTCTTAACCTTGAAAGACCCATGGAGGGTTAGCTTCCTGATGCCAATTCGGAGGCGACATCAACGTCAATGACTCGGTTAAGCAATCTTTTACTGTTTTTATTGTTTCTTCTCTCTTTAGAAATTGCTTATGTCATCATATGCGTATGGGTTTGGATTTTGGGTATGGATAATCGTATTCTTGTTATCGTTCAATTGTTTGTGTATGAACCCATTGACTATTGTGAAAAAATTATTTGAATGTGTTCATTAGATCATTTTATTATAAGCCCATTGCTAAAATACTCAACATATTCTGTAATTGTTATGTTGAAATTCATTTGTAGCGACTAATGGTTCATAATCATTAGGGATAATATAACCTAGGTTAAATGACGCATCGTATGTGGTTGTTGCCTTAATTAATCGATTTTCCTAATTTGTAATACTACTACCCAATTGAATCTAGAGATCTTATCTTAGGTTGTTTGGTAGTTAGGTTTAATTAACGATCGTATGTTAATTAAACAATACCTAAGGGAAAATTCAAGTTAATTAGTAACCCACGATTAATATTTGTTAGGAGAGGATCGAAAACAACAAATCAATGAAATATGTTTAATTAATGTGTAGACCGAAATTGAACCAAAGAACCAACTCCCTATCGAATTCTCCATTTTTATCATTTTTTTACATGTTTTCTTTAAACTATTTTTGATAGTTAGCTTTATTTTATTTTATTTTCTTATTTTCTTTAAACCTTCAAAACCTAAATACCAATTAATTTCATTTCAAAAGCTAACTGAACATTATCTATGGGATCAACCTAGACTCACCACTACTATAGTAGTAGTCTAGTTTATTTTGACTAACGTTACAACACTCTATGCCCAAAAAATATTTCAACTTCCCCAAATATTTGGTTTCAAACTCTTGGGTAAGTTTAAGTTTGAGGTGTTTCATCTCTTTAAGATCATTACCTATGACTATGATGTCATCCACATAAGCAATGAGGGCTTTCATTTTGTTTTTTGTAGCAAATTTATTAAATAAAGTGTGATCTCCTTAACTCTGCTTGTACTTCATTTCCAGAATAGCCTTTGTGAATCTTCCAAACCATGCCAAAGGAGATTGTTTAAGGCCATATAAGGTTTTCTTTAATTTGCATACTCTATTCCCAAGCTTATCTTCAAATCCAAGAGGGGGTTGTCATGTACACTTTTTCATTTAGATTACCATGTAAAAAACGGCATTATTTACATCAAATTGCTGCACAAGTCAATCAAAATTAGCTGCCAAGCATAACAGTATACGTATAGTGTTCATTTTTGCTAATGGGGCAAAAGTTTCAAGATAATCAACCTTAAAAGTTTGAGTATACCCCTAGCTACCAGCCTTGCTTTATATCTTTCCAATCATCCATCTACTTTATATTTAATTGTGAATACCCATTTACATCATATTGGTTTTTTTCCTTTTGGTGAATCCATTATTTCCTATGTTTGATTCTTAATTAATGAATTCATCTCACCATCCATGGCATTTTTTCCAATTCCTAACCCTAAGTTCCTCATCAAGTGTTTGTAGTGTGGAAATTGATTTTATTTTTGTAAAAAAAAACGTTTATGGCTTGGAGAACAATTGTCAAGTGAAGGATAGTGTGAAATTTTGTATTTAGTATATGTTTGTGTGCCCTTCCTAAGCGCTAAAGGGATATAAAATCATCAAGTTCAGGGTTTCATATTTCAATACCTGATTTAGAGTTAGATCCTTGAGCCTACTCTGGTAAGGTCTAGACAATATCCCTTCGTGAGTAGATTGAGAGAGGCCTGCTAAGGATAGGTGTAGTATTTTTTAAGGTATCTAGCTGGGCACTTTCTGATTTATTTTGGTCATATTAGTTAGGTGGTGTAAGGACAGTAGTGGCTGACTCGATTTATGAATTTAGGAAAGATAAATTAAGTAAGCAGTTAGTCTCCCTATAGTTGTCTTCACCAAAATTACCTATATACCCCTGAAGATAAGTAATAGGGAACAAAGATTGACTCTCAACAAATGACACCTCCTTAAAAATGAAGAATTTATGTAAGAGAGGATAAAAACATTTATACCCTTTTTATATAGGAGAGTAGCCAACAAAGAAGCACTTTAGGACTTGTGGGTCACGTTTTCCCTTATTGTGAACATGAATATGAACAAAACCAACACATCCAAACACCCTTTGAATTAGACTATTTATATTAAAGCTGGGGAAGAAATTATGGAGCACTTTTACTGGTGTTTTTAACTCTAGAGGTCGTGAAGGAAATCTGTTTATCAAGAGAACTCCAGTTAAAACAACCTCTCCCCATTAGTTTTTAGGGACATCCGTTTGATATAATAATGCTCTAGTGACTTCAAGTAAAAGTTTATTTTTATGCTCAACCACCCTGTTTTATTGAGGTATGTCAACACAAGATGAAAAAATAGATAATGCCTTCACATAGAAAGAAAGAGGATAAGATTTGATTAAATTATTCCTAAGCAATATCACTCCTGAACCCTTTTATGCTCACCCTAAAATGGTTTTTTTATCATATGGAAGAAATTAGGAAAAATCTCACTGACCTCTAATTTGTTTTTCATGTGAAGGACCCAGGTGACCCTTATGTAATTATCAATAAAGGTAACAAACCATTTAGCTCCTGACACATTACGTATCCTTGAAGGTCCCCATTTATCAGAATGAATCAAAGTAAAAGGAAATTCAAATTTATTATTTCTCATAGGAAAGGAAGTATGACAATGTTTGGCAAACTCACACACATCATATGGAAACCATTAGGATCACTGTTTTTAAACAAATTAAGAAACATGGTTCTTAATAAACTAAAAGAAGGATGACCTAAATGATAATGTTAAAGTCAAATAGGTTTAAGAGTATCTCTGGTCATGAAAGTCAAGGAGGTATGTGAGATTTTGTCTCCACTATTAGACTCCAGAAGGTAGAGTCCATCCTTTTCCTTAACATGCCCAATCATCTTCCCCGTTTTTCGATCCTAAAATACATAATAATTAGGATCAAACATGGCAAAGCAATTCAAGTCTCTGGTAAGGATTTTAATGGACAAAAGATTGGCAGAAAGTTTGGGAACATGTAGCCTCTGCAACTTTAACTTTTATGTTACTAAGACAAGGGTTATAAGAAATAAAAAAATGATGAGAGGTAGTTATATAGTCTATAACACCTAAATCTATGACTCAAGAATCCCTAGGAGCCACTAATAAGGTACTAAGAGCATGATAATTAGAAAAATCACCTAATTGGGCTAATGAACATGACGCGCTAGCAACTTTCAAGCAATTTAAAATGCTCTTTGGGCACTCAATCTCTTCTTTGTTAAGTCCTTTTAGTTATGATCTAGCTTGATTAGAATATTTAGAGTTTGTAGGTTTGGTGAAGTACGCTTTGGCCTATCCATCTTTATTTGCCCCTTTTTTCCATACTTTCTGTGGCTTCCTATGTAACTTCTAATAGGTCTCTCTAGTGTGACGAGGCTTCTTACAAAAATTGCACTAGACAACTTCCTTATTTTGAGGATTATGTTGGTGGTAGTTGAAGGCTTCTTTATTGGTTTTCATAGACATGAATGTTGAGCTATTAGCATACTTGGATTCCAACATCACAATTCTCCAACTTTCTTCTACCCAAATGAGTAAGAAGGCCTCATTTAAAGATGGTAAAGGGTCTTTACCAAGTATTTGAACCCAAAGCTGGTCAAATATATTAAGACCTACTAAGAATTCAAAAATTATTTCCCTTTCTACAAACTTTTGTAATTTGACACTGTCATCATTGCATTGAATTTAAAATTATGATAATGGCCTAACTTCAGCCAAAGATCATATTGTAATATATCAATAACAGAGTGAATATCTTGCTTGATAGATGAGACTTTGGTTTTAATATCATAAATTAAAGAGGCATCATTTACCTTAGAATAAGATTGAGGAATAACATCGCATATCTCCTTAACATATGAGAGGTACATGTAAGTGTCTCTAATGTCTGGTTCCATAGAGTTCCAAAGCCATGGCATGATTAAGGAATCCTTTACATCCTAATCCTCAAACTTGGGATCTGAAACAACAGGAGTAGGTCCTAATAGGTGAGAAAGTTTTCCCTTGCCCTTAAGGAAAGTCTTAACCATTTGTGACTAGTGGAGGTAGTTTTTACCATTAAGTTGTTAAGATGGAAATAAGGTTTGTAATTCACCAATATGGGTAGGGGTGTACATTTTGGGATTACCAACAGAGGAGATTTTAGAGAAGGAAGAGACCTCCTCGTTGGGGCTTTTGCTTGTAACAGCTTCAGCCATCTGTTTTCTAAAAGGCACTATTGGCAATGAAGACCGAGTGTCAGAAAAAGAAACCAGGAGTTACAGCGTCCTGGGATTTGATATCATGAAGAAAGAAGCATTCTTTTTTTTTTCTTCTTATTTTGCATAACAAGTGCCTTTGAATATATACACAAATCCTAGTTTAATTTAGATAACTAAAATATTTCCTATTTACAGCAATATCCCCTATTTACAACAATTTTTTAAAGTAAATATCCAAGATATCCTCTTGTTTCCCATTTTGTAATTAGGAAATAATTTCTCCTAAATCATTGTTTTCATTTTCATTAGTAAGAGTTCTATTATGCATTGATTTAAGAGTTTTGATCCTAAACACGTGAGTGCATTGAGTGAAATCTTGGTGAGGGTGTAAAGGTTTATGCTTTGATTTCAACGAGATCATTGATGTGATTATTATTAATATTGACTTAGGAAGTTAGTTTTAGGATAACTTGAATCTATTTGTACATTAATTTAATTAGTATGACATGAGGACTTAGAGTATGAATGGATAGGTTACTATTAATGAGGGATTAATGTTTGAGAAATGCTAATTTGACTATTATTATACACCCATATTTGATGTATTTTGCTTGATATTTTATAGTTTTGTTATATTTTTGGTACTTAATTTGCTCCAAGTGCATTTATAGGTCATAATTACCTCTATGGACCAAACAGAGAGGAATTCAGATGAAATAGTGGCATAAAACGAATATTTAAAGCAATTTGGAGATACAAAGTCGTATATATGGTCATGTAGATCTCTCAAAATGTGTAAAGTCACTAGAATTCTTTATAAAAGGACATAAATAGAGGAAAACAGGAGGAAGCTGACTTTTGTAGAAGATTCTAAAAGTGAAGAACAAAGAGAAGGGACTATTTTGATCAAAGAACATGAAGAACATTAAGAATTCATCAAAAGACCCAATAGATTACAACATCAAACCTCAAACTTGCAATAACATTCAATATAACAGAAAAGGCAGATCTAGAATTATGATTCCTTTCTTTTCTAGTTGTTTTTCTTCTTGTTTATCTTTGATTTCAATTTCTATTATGTGTAACTAAACGTGATTAGTGTCTAGTTGGGATGGACCTTAGTTAAGATAACAATATGTCTTAATTCTTTTATTTAACGCAATTATTTTAATTGATTTATTGTGATTCAATTATATCTTTTTATGCATGTTCTAATAGATCTAAAATATGAATGCATGAATTGACTTCAGATTATTAAGATTAAGAATCTTGTGTATGAATAGATCTACCATAATTAAAAGGATTTGATTGCAAACCTAGAGATAGTTTAAAATAAATCGTCTAGATTAGGACCAAACCTAATAACAGAATTCATAAATCAATAATGCAATCCTAGGAACTCTAACTAGAAAAAATTTAGTT
>JAOTAZ010000006.1:18868251-18880890 GCA_025629785.1 Erythroxylum oxycarpum
AAATTTCAATCATCATATGCTCATTATGATCATATAAAAACTATCAGCAAGGTGCCTTCATAAAAAAATTGGTCATAGAGTAATAACAACGGACAGTAATACAGCAATAAGAACCTCAAACAATCAGATAATTCTTTAATACTAAAAACAACAGTGTTAATTTATTAATAAAGAGGATTGATAATGATAGCCAGCATTATTAAGTCCAAATACTGCTTTGGATGAATGTCCACAATGTATCCCCTTCTAATGTCTCAAGACACAAAATTGTACAAAAGATTGTGGGTTGCTCCATGAAAATTTACGCAAATGTGTATTCCCTTCTGCATGTTCCAGTGAAAGGCTTCATGTTGTACTCTTCAAGCATGTCAATTTGCACAGAGGAAAGCTTGATGGAGACTACCTTTCATTCACGTGTCTCTTGGATAAAGAGATTTACATGTTTTTTCAGTAATTTTGATTTTTACCATGCAAAGTGCTGGATGAAAAGTTGACTTCTTGAATAGTTACAAATAGTACTTATCCCAAGACCTCAAGGTTTGTGGGTAGACAAACCTGTAAGGGTTAGCATGGGAAAGAATTTTCATATATTCTCATCTATTGAATAGGAAGTATACGGCATTATATAGGACATTACAAGAGAGAAAATAGGAAATTAAATCTGAAAGGTTATCTAAAGCTATCTAAAGGAATCCCTTAATTTAAGGGATTTCAAACTTATTATATCTAATCTATTTACATCTTATCTATATCTCAATATAATTTATTTAAAGCTGATCAGTATCTCGACACTCCCCCTCAAGATGAGGAATAAATGTCTTCCATTCCCAGCTTGTATACAAGATCATGAAAACTTGAACTGTTCAGCCCCTTCATTAGAACATCAACTACTTGATGTTTTAATGGAACATAGGACATACACACTAACCCTTCTTCCAATTTTTCTTAAATGAAATGTCTATCAATCTCAATATGTTTCGTCCTATCGTGTTGTATAGGATTATGAGCAATATTGATGGCTAACTTATTGTCACAATAAAGCTTCACAGGGCAGTCCCATTTGACTCTCAAACCATCTAGAATAATCATCAGCCAGAGTGGTTCACACAATCCCTGAGCAATAGCCCTAAATTCTGATTCTGTAGATGACCTTGCCACCACATTACCAAATTTCCTCCAAGAAAAGTACAATATCCTATAGTTGATCTTCTATCCACTATGGAACCTGCATAGTCAGCATCAGTGTAAGCTTCTAAAGCAAGAGTATTGTTTTTTGTGAACAAAATTCCTTTTCCCGAATTGCCTTTCATGTAATGTAGCACCCTATAAGCAGCTTGAAGGTGCGGTTCTCTTGAATCGTGCATGAATTGATTGATCACACTTACTGAGTATGCGATGTCTGGCCAAGTGTGAGCAAGATATATGAGTCTACTAGCCAGTTTTTGATACATCCTTTTATCAACAGCTAGTTCTTCTTTAGCGTCTCCCAACTTGTGGTTTGGATCCATTGGTGTAGGGACCGGCTTATACCCAATCTTCCCTGTTTCTACCAATAAATCAATCACGTACTTCTATTAAGATAAGTGCCCACTTTTTCTTTTTGCTACCCTGTTTTGTTGAAGTGTGTTAACACATGATGAAGCATGGATAATACCCTGTGATTGAAAGAATGGTGACAAAGTCTGGTCGAAGTAGTCTCTAGCATTGTTTGTCCTAAACTTTTTTATTTTAACCCCAAATTGGTTTTGAATAATTGAGTGGAAATTAGGTATTACGAGGCTAACATCAGATTTTTGTTTAAGAAGAAAGAGACATGTAACCCGAGTGCAATCATCAATTAAGGATACAAACCAACAAGCTCCAAAAACATTAGGTATAATAAAGGGACCCCATATATCACTATGAATCAAATGAAAAGGATGAAAGCTTCTTTTATTGCTAATAGGAAAAGATAATCGAGTATGTTTTGCAAATTCACAAACATCACAATGAAATTTAGAAATATCTAAGCCTTGAAACAAATGAGGAAACATGACCTTTAGAACTTTAAAAGATGGATGACCTAGGCATAGATGATACAACCAAATGGTATCTTTATTTGAGGAATTGAGAAATGACAAAGACAGGTTGTTCCTAGCTCTTTGAGGCAATTCAAGTAGGAAAAGGCCACTCCTTTCCTTAGCAAGTCCAATCCTACTCACCTAATCCTAAAAAGTACAATGAGAAGGGAAAAAAGCAGCATAACATTTAAGATCATGGGTAAGTTTTTGAATAGAAACAAGGCTAGCCGACAGTTTTGGTATATGGAGAACCTTTTTAAGAATAAAGGTAGGTGTGATGTGTATATCTCTGAACCTTGCAATGATAACTAGAGAGCCATTAGCCACTCCAATCTTTTTGTTACTTAGGCATGGGGTATAGGTGTGGAAGAGCTAAGATGTGGATGTCATATGGTATGTGGCACCCGAGTCTATTATCCAAGAATTGGTATAAATATTTTTTGAGGCATTCATGCAAAAAGGAAGAAAAGGTTTACTTGAAAGAGCCAAAGAACAAGTCTTAGAAGTTTTTTCAATCCCCAACAAGCTTCTCAATTTCTTCACTATTTAATCCTCCTGTTGCTGAATTTTCCTCAGCTTTGGGTTGTTCTACCATATGCGCTTGGGACCTCTACTATCCCCCACGGCTTCCCCCATTTTCGGCTTGGTGGTTTACCATGTAGTTTCCAACATGTTTCCTTTGTGTGCCTCGATTTCTTGCAGTGGGTGCACCAGAGGTTGTCCTTATTCTCCTTCTCCTGGTTTTTCTACCAGAATGCTTAGATAGATCACTATTTCCGTTGTTTGATCTATTTCCGTTGTCCTGATGATCAGTTTTTGCTAATAAGGCTAACCCGTCTATGGTTTGTGGTTCAAGCATAACACTCCTTCGACTTTCTTTTCCTTGAATCAATGACATTTGTCTCTTCTAGAGATGGATTGTTCTCTTTTCCACGGATTTGGATCCTGACCTGATCAAATTCAGCATTCAATCCAACCAAAAAATCATAGAAACGGTCTTTTTCAATGAAGCTCTTCAAAATGACAGCATCCTCAAAGTACTTCATCTTGAAAACTCGAAAATGATCGAGTTCTTGCCACAAATTCTACAGCAAGGTTGCATATTATGTGACTGATTTGTCTCCTTATTTAGCAGCTACAATTTTGACCATGATCTCGTACACTTGAGTAGCATCACGAGCCTTCAAGTATGTGCGACGAATGTAGTCCCAAATCTCCTTTGCAGTGACTAAAAACATGCATGTGTCACTGATCATGGGATCCACAGAATCCCATAGCCAGGACGTTATCATGGAATCTTCCTCATCCCATGCTTCAAACATTGGGTTATCCTTAGTCGGTCCTGTTCCAAGAAGATGACTAAGCCTCCCTTCTCCCTTGAGGTATGTGAAACAAACTAAGACCATTTGAGATAGTTCTTCCCATTAAGCCTATAGGAAGCCTGAATATTTTGTTAATCTCCAATTTTCTAATGGAACTTAATTCTTCTGGAGGATTAGATTTGGTGGAGACAGAAATTTGAGAGGTTGACATGAAGAAGAAGAAGATACTGCAGCAATTAAGGCTACCCGAATGGGAATCACAGAAGGAGAGACAAGGAGGAATGTAGCGATGAAGGCTGGAACACACAAGAGAAGAACCAAAAATAAGGTTTCGGCAATGCAACAATGAAGGCTGCTCAAAGAACAAATCCCAAAAAAAAAGAAACCCTACGGCTCTGACACCATGTGGGAAAGAATTTTCATATATTCTCATATATTGAATAGTAAGTATACAGCATTATATAGGACATTACAAGAAAGAAAATAGGAAATTAATCTGAAAGGTTATCTAAAGCTATCTAAAGGAATCTCTTAATTTAAGGGATTTCAAACTTATTCTATCTAACTTATTTAAAGCTTTATCTATATCTCAATATAATCTATTTACAGCTGATCAGTATCTCGACAGTTAGGGTCATTTAACAAGTTGTAATCAGGAACAATTTGACAAGCGTGCTCTCTTGGTTCCATATCACAGGTGGATTAAGGTCGAAAACCTTGAAGGATTAGGGATCCATTTCATAACTTCTTGCATCCATTTTAATTGATTACTTAATCTTCCATTGAGTTATTATGGCCTACCCTTACATATATATGTCTAACTGTGTATGTCTATGTAGCACAGTAAAAGAGCATCGTCATAAACATGATATGATGTTTCTTGGTCTTAACAATTCAAAAATATTGAAAGTTTTATCAAACAGGGAAGGACCTCCTGCTTACATCATTTATTGTCCCGCTGCCTACTTTAACAGGCTGAACCTCAGAAGCAATTCTTAAAGCAAGGACTACATCCAGATTTTTATCCTTCTCCACCAATATTTGGACCTAGAATAAACAACTGCGATGAGTATCAGTTTTATAGTCTTCAATACTCGAGAACTATCAATCAACTTACTAGACCGTAAGAGATTCTTCTAAGTCCAAATGGATCATTGGTGGAGCTAGGCTGACAACCAGCAGCAAATAAACCAACTAGGCTATCTAACCTGCAAAAATAACACAGAAATTATGAGCAGTTTGGAGAGAATTTTGTTGCATATGAATGTTTGTGTCAAGAATGGCAGTTTCCTAAAGTGTGTTCAGCACATAGCTTGATGGTACTTTAACAAACACTAAGGCATTGGGAACCACGAACACTAAGGCATTGGGAACCAACGGCCTCTTATATTATTATAATATTATCAACCAGAAGCTTCATCAATTCTATCACCAACTGTAACTTCAGAGGATTTTGGGTTTGTGACAAGGTATATCGATATAAGGTTTCTGTTTTCTCATGGCCTCTAATCTGTATCTTGATCACTTTGTGGTCTGTTTTTAGGTGAAGAAAGCAGCTATAGATATTCAAAGTTATAATTGTGCATCATGTCCACTGAAAGAGAGTGATTTAATAAACCGACCAAGTAATTTGATGTGCTTTCTAGTATTTTAGTTACCATTGACAGAAGGAAGCCATGGCATAAGCTCACCACCAACTTTTAATTTCAATTTACAAGTGAAAATAAGATATGCACACATTGGTTAACTTTAACTGAATAAGAAAACAAAACTAATGATGGCACCGATTCACCTGTCAGCAATTGCTAAAACTATCCCAATATCAGTTTTTGGAAGCATATCTCCAGAATATCTTGGAAGTGCGATTTCTAGCAAGGCCTGTGCAATCTGGACAATAAATGCACATAAAGATCATTAAGCTTCAAAAAGAACATAAGAGAACAGAAATTGGTACGTGTGAGGGTATCATACAGCATGAACATCCAATGAACAAGCAAACTTACAATAAAAACACTTTTAGACAGTGAACTTAAGATTTACTAAGGGAAATTAGACACCTCCTCTGAATAGCCATCTCTGAGTGCATAATGTCGTGCCATTACTCCTGAAAGGGAGGTGAATTCTGTAACAACTGCAGTGGAAAGATCTGACATGGCAAGTGACGCAGCATCCTGGACAACTGAAAGCTTATCTTTCTTGATCCCCAACTCCGAACTTAGTTTGGAAACCATGTTCTGGATGCGGCTCACCTTGTCCAGCATTGTACCTAGCTTCTCCTGATTCATTTGATAAGGTAAAAATACAGTAAGTCAGCCATCACAGACCCTCTTAAACCTCCAAGCAACATATGCTTTAACTTTTTAACATGGAAAAAAAAAATTTCTATTGGCACTACAGCCACATATATTGTGTTTGACTGTTTTCTTTCGAAAGTCAAAAATGAGTGGACTAAGAGTCACTTCAAGAACCGGATTCAAGTCGCAGACTCCTAAATTCAAAAACTATCAAAATAAGCACTTAGGATAACTTACATGGAAAAGTATTCCCTTTAGTTGACCTCGGAATTCTGAAAATTTTTTACTTGTATCCATTTCATAGAAATATTTGGCATCTTCGTAGCGAGCTCTGCACAAAGTACAACAAACATCTGGTACATATATCAAGCTGAGAAAAAACTATAAAGTATCAAGAGACAAATGAAACAATTCGAAAAGTTCTCATTAAAATTGAATAGAGAAAAGAGATTTGGATGATAGCGGCTCACATGGGTATACATTTAAATAATATTTACATATTAAAAAGTAAACTAAACAGATTGAAGCATATTGTCAAGAGCATATAAGGAATATGAATTCATTAAGATGTTCAGTTCCGCATCAACCTGAGCACAGCTTCATTTCCTTTCCGAACAACCTTCTGATTTATTGCTCCATTAGCCACCTAAAAGGAAATCCTAGTTCAACTGATGACTTGAAAGTATTTGTTAAATTAAAAAAAAACTTGTAAAAATTAACCATGTCTTACAGCAATGAAGTATGGCAACAACTTTCCATGCCCATCAGATATAGCAAAATATTTTTGATGCTTCTGCATAACCTGCAGAAAGAGTGTATAATGGACTATTATCTGCTGCATGTCTTTACATCAATTTTAAGAATAGAAATTCCGCAGAAATATGCCTTGCAGCAAGAAATATCACATAATATTCATCAAAAGTCTAACAATGACAGCAGGAATGTACGTCAAATCCAAAAACTTCCCAGTAAAAGTTAGTGCCCCAAGGAATATGGCGGGCCAAGAAAAAGTTATGCTGCTACAGATATCTAACATTAGGCTAAAACCAGTCTCAGTATTTCAGCTGTATGATAACAAACAACTCCCATTCAACTCAAGAAATGCTACAATTAGCTGGTTGTTCAACATTCCTGTTTCAAATTGATCATAAAGTGAAACATCTGAACAAGGAGATTCATTTTGCAACCTTCATCATTTCATCCAACTTGGGTGATGGGGAATGGGAATTAGTTTAAGTGTTATTTTGTTTAATAGTCAGTTTACTTGTCAGTTTTACAAGTAAGAATTTAAACTGGAGAAGTCTTTTTTAATCCTTGTAGGATTCAACATTTATTAGGGTACAGTAAAGAGTTCCATTAAGTTAGCATTAAATTAGCAGGATCTTTATCATATGTCAAACATTTTGGTTTCTGAATTGTGAATGGCACCATGGGAAGTATGATGCTGAAATTTGGAAATGACACCAAATATGATTAAAATTCCATCATGTAAAATCATGTCCAAATAAATAGATTTCAAATATCCCCATAACAAATGACCACTAAGATGTTGGAGAGCTAAAACATAAATGATCTGTAGTACTTTGCTCCAAACCCTTGGAGTGATTCCTCAACTTAATGTTTTCTTTAAGTTTCTTGATCCTAAATTCCAAGAGACATAATTTATAGACCTTTAGTTCAACAATGACAGCATACAGAATACCTAAATGGCACTGTTAATTCAAGGATCAGGAGCGAGACAACCATGACAAATGGCAAAATTATGCAGCAGGATGGAGAGCTAAGAAATCAACCTGCTATGTAGGATACCTTATAAGAGACCTACGAATAAAAATACAGCTGAAGTGTGTCATAAAGACATTGATAATACTGACAATTTAAATGCCAAAGTAGTTCATTTTCTGGGAAAGAAGGATGCATCAATTCTTAGACTGGACTGTAGCAACAAAGGATTTTTAAACTGGTACAACATCTCAAACAAAAAGGTCCAATTTGCAAAGATGAAACTAACTGCAGATACAAAAATTTGGTAGAGAAAGATAGAAGATTGTCTACTATAGGACAGTTCAGCTACCAAATTTTGATTAGGAAGAGACAAAGATAAACCCAAAAGAAAATGCATGCCTTCACATAATCAAAATGATATCAAAGTCAAATCACAACCCTTCAAAATTCAACTTTGTTATGGATAATATGGCGAAATTTGACGAACTTTGTTTTTGATGTTACTTGTGAGGTAATGGAGACAGAATGCAGGTAAGCTCCCATTTTAAGAATGTTCTCAAGGGAAAACATTCAGAAAGAGTTAACCAGCCAAAGGGTATGACCTTAAAATGATTATCAATTAGCTTTAGCAGTGGAAAAAATTCGGAGATGTATTCTAAAAACTCACAGACAAATCAATACAGGGAATCTGGTGGCAAACGTCCAACTAATGTTCATAAGCTAACAAATGCAACCTTCATATAAATAATTTTTCGCGAAGTACAGTGAGGCAGCATTGAAACTAAGTGTTTTAGATGCAATCAAAGAGGTCAATATGCCTAAGAATCCCTAAGAAAGGCCCTGAATATGGAAAAGAAAGAAGGGCAGAAAGATTCAACGATGAAGCTGTGGGAAGTAAAAGTTGACAATGCTCTTTGGATGATGAGGATGATTGGAGAAGCTCACTGTTAGAGAGTTTTATTATGTCTACAATATATCCCATTTTGGAACCTATCATTATTTTTATAGAGATTTTTAGTTCATATAGTATATATCCCATTTTGGAAACTAACAATTATTTTCTATTAGAGCACTATCAAGAGTAGATGCGCTAAACCTAATAAAGTTTTATCATTCTAGTCGCACACTCTCTCTTCTACATTCCCAAAGTGAGATGTACATAACAAC
Organism: Erythroxylum oxycarpum; assembly: GCA_025629785.1. Lineage (NCBI taxonomy): Eukaryota > Viridiplantae > Streptophyta > Magnoliopsida > Malpighiales > Erythroxylaceae > Erythroxylum > Erythroxylum oxycarpum. Next base: position 18,876,820 of record JAOTAZ010000006.1, read on the forward strand.
GATTGAAGTTGATTCCCATCAAGCTAAGGAGAATGGTAGGGAATCTGAATTAGTTTAGGTATTAACTTCTCTTATTTAGACAGCTTTCTTTCAGTTTTGTTTATTAAAAGTAAAACCAGAATAGGTTCATTTGAGTCCTTGTTTGATTAGGATTCAACATCTATTAGGGTAAGATAAAAAAGTCATCATTTACAAATTAAGTTGGCATAATTTCTATTATATGTTGAGCATTTCAATTTGTGAATGACAGGAGAGAGAGCTTTCTCAATTCTGAATGGCAATTTGGAAGTGTGATGCTTTCTCTTAAAAGTGACTATTAGACCTAGCTGTTATTCTTAAAACCTTAGAAATGATTTCTAGAATATACTAATGAAAAAATAATTATCATAAATGTTGGAGTGATTCCCAGTTATAGTTCTCAAATCCCAAGTAATTTCTAGACATATTCTATTCTTTTAATTCTTCAAACCCAACTTCTATCAGACACATTTATATCAAATAGTTTTGACATCTAACATAGTTATTCTGGATTACTACGTGTAAGAGATAAGTAATATAAGGCCCAAAACATTATTCCACCACTAAAAAAGCAATTCACTGATGTTGAAGCCAATTTAACCAATATTGAGTCCCTTAAGAACCAGATACCTTGTAGGCATATCATATACTAAAAGCAAATCCAGATACAATAAGCTCGGTTATTAGTTGGCAACACCATTAATCTATCAACTACCATCATAGAAAAGGCCAATCACCATCAATACCTTCAAAGTTAACCAGCTTACCATTGTTAACAGATCTTCTGGAAGCTTTAAGAAAGATTCATTAAACCTTCCAAGCACTGGAACGGGTGCCTCTACAAGATTTACCACCTAAACACACATAACATGCAGATTATCATATTTTCCCTTCAACACATCTCAAAAAAGAGAATCACTTACCTCATCTATCAAGCTATCCTTTACAAGGATTTGGCCGTTGACACTTTTAGCTAATGCATTTGACTCCTCTAAGATCCTTTTATTTCGATCCTGTAGGCAGATAACTTTTGTTTAATTCAATACAACAGAAAACACAGCCAAAAATCATTGAAGAAGAATTGTGGGGACGAGTTGTTTAATTAAAAAGTTGAGAGAAGAAAAGCAAAGAATAACACAGTCAAAGGGCAGGACACTAAACCAAACTATGGTACCTCGGTTTTGATGAGTATTCCAGCTTTCCTTATTAGTTCTGTATAAGCTTCTGCACTTTCAACCTGTTAAAATGTACTGTATAAGCTTCTGCACTTTCAACATGTTAAAATGTGTTTTTCTGACACTTGAATAATAAAGAAATAACAGCTTAAAACCTATTGGCAGATTCAATTAGCATATTAAAGAAAGCTCATTGTAGTTACTGCTTAAAAGTATCCAACAAATACAAATTTGCAAAATTCATTGGCATGCCAGAGATCACCACAGGAGCACATTAGATGTGTACATAGATATCAACTAGTTACCAGAAAAGAAGAGTTTGAACCAAAGTCCAACAACTTTACACCTGGTAAGGCATTGCGGAAATGCCGTCAACAAAATTGTTTCCGAAACAGAATTGCTTATACTATAGAGTCTGAGCCTTACATTTGAAATAATATAATAATGCTCCCCAAGAGCACTGTCAGTTCAAAAAAAATTTTGGACGTGCGAGAATAAGTTTTATTGATTTTCAAACAAGAAGTGAGAGGAGATTTCAAGTTCGATGTTGTTACATAGCATTATTTTGCGTCTTATGTCTTACATTGGAAGCTAACAAGTATCAGGTATAACGATATTACCATAAATAGATAGGGGTGTAATTTAACTATTACAGTAGTCTACTCACATTTCTTTTAACCTTCTAAATGGTATTAGGGCCTTTAATATGAAAATTTTTTTAATATGATTTTCACAAAAAAGGAAAGAAAAAGGTATACACATGAACAGTAACTCATGATTCAGGAAATGGAGATAGTTACCAGTGCTTTGCGAACCACTATGTATAAAAAGTTGTCTTTTATGCAAGGTTGGGGGAAATGGATACTGACAAGAGTTCATTGCTGTTTTGGGTGTTTATTTGCTGCCACATTTGGTTTGATGGTCTCTGCAGATTGATTATGTTGGTTACATGTTGCCTTTTTGGAGAATAATTGTGAGTGAGTGTATGTGCTTGATTGTCCAGTGATATTTATTCACCAGTAACAGATGTCGTGATGGTAGAAATGGTGGGTAGATGGAAGATTTCTTGCCTTTATTGTGGCAAGCAAAGTCACATTAAATGCAGTTATTAGAAAGTGCATGGTAAACCCTCCCCCTCTCTAAATTTTCACTGTTGGTGATAGAGCTATTAAAGGGTACAAAGGAGTGAAAAAGGTCATTGTGATTACCGGAGCAGGCATCTTCTTCACCCACCAATACTCGGGTTCAGAAAGTTCACACCCTACATGCCATATTTTTTCCAAACTTTGATAGGTCGTTGATTTCAGAGACTTGGATCATATATAATTGAACATTAGCTCCTTATCCTCTCTATCTTTCTCTACAAACTTTAGCTGACGGTTTATGTGCATCAGCCAAAAGGAATTAAGATGACCTAACCCACTCCATATTATCTACCCTTCAGATTCCAAAAATTCATTTAATTTGATTTCAGTTAGTAAAATTTCCCAACCAGCATAACTGCTAGTCCCTTTGCTCTCTTGCCTCAGTCTGACTGTTTGTTTCTCTTGCTGCAACTATGCACTAGTCTTTGTATCATTCCAATGTCAAGAACATCTTACTTCATGTTGAATTGCATTAAAAAAAATGCTTTTTGGAGAAACCACAAGGTTGTGTTGCTCAAAGGGAGTGTAGGCTAGTGAAATTTAAAAATGGGTTAGGTCATCTTAAAAATCATGGTAGGGATTAACACAATTGTGTATAAGAAAGAACAAACTAGTAGTCAGAACTCAAAACACAAAAAATCTAGCTGCTGGAATTTCAGGCTTGGAATACCCATTTAGGTTGCCGGAATTTCAGGCTTGATATGGCTGGAGCTTTAGGCTTGGTATAGCTAGAATTCTAGGTTTTTGGTTACTGGAAATACAGGCTAGAGATGCTGAAAATTTAATGAAGAAACAAGAATGGAAGGTAGGGAACTAAGAACCACTCCTAGAGTTTAAGAATCACTCTTAGAGGAAAGCACAGACCTTCCAGTTGAAAACTCAAATTTCTAGATAAAAGTTTAGGTTTTCTGAAATTGAAGGACCGGGTACACGTATACATAAAGAAGTAAATGGAACCCTTATTCTAGGAGTAAAAGGATTCCCAACTAAATATCCAAAATAGATTTAAATCCTAATATAATAAAGATTCTTTATTCTTAAATAAGTTTAACTCCTAAATCATTATGTCAATATATCTAATTTATTATTACTTCCCATCTAATAAAGAAAACCTAGCGTAAAGTAAATTTTACCCTTTGTTGCCCTTACTGTCACCTCAATCCCCACTCTTTATCCCAACAAATTAAAGCTTGTGATTGAGTGATTTTCCCTCTTTTGTTTCTATTATAAACTCTAAGCATTTCTTGCATCAAATTGTCAACGTGATTTGATGCAATTGCTCTTATGGTGATCATTATTTATAGACAATATAAAACAAGCAGAATGATGTTTATAGTGCTGAAATAGGTATTACAAATAATGATTCTGTAGGTATCGAGGCTTTCAAGAGCTTTTTTTTTTCACAAGCAATTTCAAACTAATGACTTATGGAAGTTAAAGTATGTTTTGGTATAGAGGTAGCCAAATCCAAAAAGGGCACACTGTTGTCAAAATGCTAACATCCTGGATATATTAATCTGAAAAAATGTCAGTTCCAAAATCTGTGATACTCCTATGCTCTGTTTTGAAAACTAGATCGGACCGGCTGGTCCGACCGGTGACCGATCAGCTATCCGGTCTGGTTCATCCTTAAAAACCAATTCTCAATTGAACCAATGAGAATCGGTCAATTGACCGGTCGGACCGGACCGGTTTAACCGGTCCGACCACTGGTTCAATAAAATTTTTATTTT
>JAOTAZ010000006.1:18880990-18895623 GCA_025629785.1 Erythroxylum oxycarpum
AAGATTTCTTGCCTTTATTGTGGCAAGCAAAGTCACATTAAATGCAGTTATTAGAGAGTGCATGTAAACCATCCCCCTCCCTAAATTTTCACTGTTGGTGATAGAGCTATTAAAGGGAACAAAGGAGTGAAAAAGGTCATTTTGATTACTGGGGCAGGCATCTTCTTCACCCACCAATACTCGGGTTCAGAAAGTTCACACTACATGCCATATTTTTTCCAAACTTTGATAGGTCATTGATTTCAGAGACTTGGATCATATATAATTGAACATTAGCTCCTATACTCTCTATCCTTCTCTACAAACCTTAGCTGACAATTTATGTGCATCAGCCAAAAGGAATTAAGATGGCCTAACCCACTTCACATTATCTACCCTTCAGATTCCAAAAATTCATTTAATTTGATTTCGGTTAGCAAAATTTCCCAACCAGCATAACCACTAGTCCCTTTTCTCTCTTGCCTCAGTCTGACTTTTTCTCGCTGCAACTATGCACTAGTCTTTGTATCATTTCAATGTCAAGAATATCTTCCTTCATGTTGAATTGCATAAAAAAATTCTTTTTGGAGAAACCACAAGGTTGTGTTGCTCAAAGGGAGTGTAAGCTAGTGTAAACTTAAAAATCATGGTAGGGATTAACACAATTGTGATGTAGGACAATATAAGAGATATCAAACTAGTTGTCAGAACTCAAAACACATACAAAATCTAGCTGCTGGAATTTCAGGCGTGGGATACCCATTTAGGTTGCTGGAATTTCAGGCTTGATATGGCTGGAGCTTTAGGCTTGGTATAGCTAGAATTGTAGGTTTTTGGTTACTGGAAATACAGGCTAGAGATGCAGAAATTTTAATGAAGAAACAAGAATGGAAGGTAGGGAACTAAGAACCACTCCTAGAGTTTAAGAAATGAAGAAACAAGAATGGAAGGTAGGGAACTAAGAACCACTCCTAGAGTTTAAGAAATGTTAGAGGAAAGCATACACAGTCCAGTTGAAAACTCAAATTTTTAGATAACGTTTAGGTTTTCTGTAATTGAAGGACGGGGTACACGTATACATAAAGAAGTAATTGGAACCCTTATTCTAGGAGTAAAAGGATTCCTAAATATCCAAAATAGATTTAAATCCTAATATAATAAAGATTCTTTATTCTTAAATAAGTTTTAACTCCTAAATCATTAAGTCAATATATCGAATTTATTATTACTTCCTATCTAATAAAGAAAACCTAGCATAAAGTAAATTTTACCCTTTGTTGCCCTTACTGTCACCTTAATCCCCACTCTTTATCCCAACAAATTAAAGCTTGTGATTGAGTGATTTTCCCTCTTTATTTCTCTTATCAGCTCTAATCACTTCTTGCATCAAATCTTCAAGGTGATTTGATGCAATTGCTCTTATGGTGATCATTCAGACGTTTATAGACAATATAAAGCAAGCAGAACGATGTTTATAGTGCTGAAATAGGTATTACAAATAATGATTGTGTAGGTATCAAGGCCTTCAAGAGCCTTTTTTTTACAAGCAACTTCAAACTAATGACTTAGGGAAGTTAAAGTAAGTTCTGGTACAGAGGTAGCCAAATCCAAAAAAGGCATACTGTTGTCAAAATGCTAACGTCCTGGATACGTTAATCTGGAGAAATATGTCGGTTGCAAAATCTGTGATACTCCTATGTATTAAGGGCGTGAGATTGGTGATGGAGGAACAGGATGTGTTTGAGAATGGAGCACAAGTATAGGAGAGTAGTAGGGAATTTGAATTATTTGGGTGATTAATCCTAAAAATGTATTTAAGGTGAGTGTAGCAAGCAAGTTAATGTAGAGAGCCCCGACAAATTCAACACTTAATCACAGTTGTCAGCATTGTAAGCTAGCTTGAGTATTTGATATCTAAATAACAAGCATGTCAGTATATAGGAATTCCCAAATGTTGATTATGCAATTATACCTACTTATGTATCAAATATTCACAACCAGTAAATGCGCTTTTGTTGGGGCAAACATGTTCTCAATGTTCTCTTGGAAGGATAAGGAGCAATTGTAGCGTGAAGACTGAGTATTGAATCCAAGTATTGAGCTATGTCCTGAACAAAATGTGAATCAATGTATATCCATCAGTTACTTATAAAACTTGAGTGGTCACTGCTAACAAACTTATGCATCCATGGAGTGACAATCAAGTTGAAATTTAGCTACTTGAAATCCGACATTTTGCAAGTGTACTGAACTTATTAAGGTGGATTGCCTATTTCTAGGAGAAAAGCTGCAAAATGGTCACATTATATGAAGTAATGTGAAGACTAGAGCAGCTCGCACGCATATTTACCACGGCTTTGACAAGACCTTGGATGAGAATTCTTTGCAACAGGCTAAGCATACACAATATTTATACTCCAAATTAAGGGAATTGTTAGATATCATATTGTTCGTAAATTAGGGAAGTTGATGTTTAGTAAATAATTACACCAATAAAATAGGAAGATCTAATCCTAGATTCAGGATAAGATAAATCGGCACATAACTCGTAGGGGCACGGCTGATTATTAGAGAGTCTGGGTATTATGGCGGTAGTTTTCCTATTTAAGATGCATCAGTCAAGAGATAAATGCAGAGTTAAAAAAAAAAAAAGTAACTTCAGTTCTGGTTTTCTATCTAGTTCCATCAACATGGTATCAAAGTAGTAGGATTCGTTTATGAATTTCAAGGCAGCCATGGTTGATTCAGGTTCGACTTTTCCAGACGACAGTAGCAGTGCGACTTCAATAGGAGGAAGTAGCGCGCCTGCACCGATTTCTATGTTGGAAACTCTCTCCAGTTTACCATTCACAAATTGAATGGCAAAAACTACCTTGAATGGTCCCAATCCATGCGTTTGGTGATTGACAGCAAGGGGAAGCTCAAATATTTAAATGTTGAGGTTAAACAACCAGCTGTAAACAACCTTCAGTATCGGTAGTGGCATTTAGAAAACTCAATGGTTAGTGTAATCAATTTTATGGAACCAGCAATTGGAAAACCCCTCATGTTCATGCCAACAGCTCAAGATGTTTGGGAAGCAATTAGGGAAACATAATCAAATATGGACAACCACTAACAATTATTCGAATTAAACACTAGAGTGAAAAATGGAGTAAGGTGAGATGAATATAACAACATACTATAATGAAATGATGTCTGTTTGGCAAGAATTAGATTTGTTTGATGAAAAAAATTGGGTAAATCAAAGTTACAGCGCTAGGTACAAGAAGGTTGAAAGAGGACACATATTTGATTTTCTGGTTGTACTGAATTCTTCTCAAAAGTACGAAGAGAAGAAGCACGAAGACAAGTGATGATGAAGAATGCTGCGGAAATAAGAGCAGAGAATGAAGGTTTAGCTGTTGCGACTCAAGGAGCAGACTGCGAAGGAGATAAACGCAGTGGAAAACAGAAGACTTAGCTGTGTCAAGTAGCAAGGATGTCCGAGCAATTTCCGGCTTCATTGAATTGATGAACCAAGACATGACGAGAGAATTCTCGGACTCCCACTGATTATAATTAGAATTATTGACATCGAGTCTCTTACTATCATCATTAATGTGACCTGGGAATCCTCTAGCTCTGATGAACAACAAATAGGATCTTAACCAAACAAGATAATTAGTTCCATCAAGTTTTACGGGACTGATTTGAAGTGAAGGATTATCAGAACTCGACATAATTACCTTCTTTCCCTCCATCTTATTTAGTATTACTCAGGACAACCAACAAAAAATGTGCCAATAGAGTAAATAGAATCTGTTCGAAAATGTGCTTCTGGTGTATGGGCAGGAAAAAATACCAAACGGACCAGAAACAAACTAGACCGAGGAGAAGCAAAGAAGTAAGGATACTGGCAAAAGGTAAGAGGTGCGTTTGACACCACCAGAGGAGAGGCAAGAGGCCGGCGACACTGGTGGAGAAAGAACCAAGGCGCAACACTGGCCAGAAGGTGGCACGTGGTGCTCACGCATGGCGACGGTAGAGAGACTTTGGCGGCGTGTGGAGATGCAGTTGATGTTGGGTCTTTCATGGTGGGAGTCGCCGATCACAGCTGAAGCAATCTAGGTGGGTGGTGAGAAGAAAAACACGTTGCTTTTTAGGAGAGCAACACTCAACTAGTGTTCGTTCCTATTTGGAACGAACAGCCAGGAAAAAAAACAGCCCCTAAATCAGGTAAGGCTCTAATACCATGCTGAATGTGTTGAATGTTGAAGATAATTTATATTTTGTGAATTTGTGTACATAGGAACAAGGTTTACGTACAAAATTCCTAGGACTACTTAGGAAGTAATCTAGCTATTAACTCTATGCTCAATTATAGGAGAGATAATAGGAGTAATTATAACAATATCAATGCTAATAATTTCTGGTCAACATTCACAAAGTTTGTTAAAGGTCAAGGTTATGGTCAAGGACAATCTAATCACACGTTGTTCACTAAGAAATCCACCAAGACAAAATCTCAGTTCTGATTGTCTATGTGGATGATATAATTTTGAGTGGAAACAATATAGAAGAAACGAGGAAACTTAAGCTAAGTCTAGTCAAGGAGTTTGAAATTAAGGACTTGGGCCAACTAAGATATTTTCTTGAAATGGAAGTAGCAAGATCAAAAAAGGGAATTGTAGTCTCATTAACGAAAGTATATTTTAGATCGATCTCTTAAATAAAATTGGAACGAGTGAAGGCAAGCCTTCAAACACTCCAGTAGAGTTCAATGCCAAACTTGGAGATGTTAAAGACGGGATTCCAATAGATACAGAGAGGTACCAAAGATTGGTGGGGCAACTGATCTACTTGTCTCATACACAGCCTAATATTGCCTTTGTTGTAAGTATGGTTAGTCAATTTATGCATTGCCCATGTGAGGAGCATCTTCAAGTTGTGTACAGAATCCTTTGATATTTGAAGGGCACTCTAAGAAAAGGTCTTTTTTCAACAAAAAAAAAAATCGAAAATAGAGGAGTGGAGGTCTGTACTGGTGCAGATTGGGCAGGGATCAACTACTGATAGGAGATCGACTTCTAGGTATTGTACATTCCTTTGGGGCAACTTAGTTACATGGAGATGTAAGAAAAAGGGTGTAGTTGCTAAGTGTAGTGCGGGAGCAGAATTTAGATCAATGGCTCAAGGTGTATGTGAAGTTCTATGGCTACAACGAGTTTTGGAAGATCTTCAAAGTCCAATGAGCTTTCCTAAGAGATTGTACTGTGATAATAAGGCAGCTATCAGTATTGCCAACAATATAGTTCTTCGTGACAGTACAAAACACATTGAAATTGATAAACACTTCATTAAAGAAAAACTTGAAGCAGGAATAATATGTACCCCTTGTATTACAACCATGCAACAAGTCACAAATGCAATCACTAAAGGATTGTTAAGGAAACCATTTGAACTAATAAACATCTTTGCACCAACTTGAGGGGGAGTGTTGGTAAATTGGAAAAGTTGATATTAGTACATAATGATCCCAGCAAAATAGGAATCTTTAATCTTAGATTCAAGATAAAATAAATCAACACCTAAGTAGTTAGGGTGCTACAAATTATTAGAGATTCTAAGTATTATGAACGTATTTTTTTCCCAGTTCAGACTTATCAATCAAGAGATAAATGTAGAGAACAAATTCTATCTAGTTTTGTCAACACATATTCAACCCACTATGTTTCATATTAGAAACAAGATACGTTTTTTACTATTATAAATAGATGGGCATGAAACCTACTTAGGTTTAAGCCTTCTAGTCACTTTGTCAGTCTTCTAAACATTTCAATCATAGAGACTATCAGATTGGAGTATAACACTGAATCCAAAGCTAGAGTGCACTAAGCTAAAATTCAAGTAGTCAATTAATTATACCTGAATAGTTGCTGAAGGAGTATTTCGAAGGCCACAAGATAGATTTCCGCTACATTAACAAAAAAGATTATATTAAGTTGGAGGGTATTGAAAATCACTCTTGGTAACAATATGGAATGTGTTCTATAAGAACAAGCACACAAAATTAGCATGCAAATAAACATGGAACTTTTTGTAGGAGCCTTGGCTATAGGTGTTACTTCTGTATCATTCCACAAAGAGAATTAAGATATGTTTTGACCAAAATGCTAAAGCAAATATTAGAAATTGAAAATAATCTTACAGTTGTGGGGTTAGTTGTGCACATAATGTTAATCAACTCTCTTCTTCACTACATATTACGTGGAAGATTGCAACTGTTGATATAGTTAAATGCAACTATCACAACCAAAAACGGGCGTTGTTGGAGTCACATTGGTTGAAACTCTAGCAATAACTAAAAAGAAACTACTTAACCAGTTATGATTAAGAAGTTCTTGACCTACTTGAACAGACTTCAAAGCAATGGAAGAAAACATAATTAATCGTTAGTCCCACTTGAATCGGTTGAATCTAACATGCTAGCTACAAGTTTCCGCCACATTAACAAATCCAAAAAACTAGAAAACAAAGATAGGACAAATTTAAAAGCTTTCAGCTGCAAGGCCGCATTATTAAAGTAAGCCATTAATTAATCTAAAAGTTTTTGACCACTTGCATAGACTTCAAAAAGTGTTGCACAAAAATGAGCTTGCAAAAATTATCCTTGACTTTCAATCATCAGTTTAGGGCCGGCAGTGATATATGCCATGCCAACCAGGAGGTTTTCACATACATGAAAATCCAAAAAACTAGAAGATTGGTGCCAAGAAAAGAATATTCAACAACAAAGCTCAAACAAGAAACCAAGCCAAGCACGTTCATAAGACCACAAGTTCGATTTGAAAACAGATCGAAAACACCTTTACAATGATAGATCTCCATAATTTATGTATCTGAAGAAAAAGAAGGAAAAAGGCCCAAGCAATCTAGGATCCAACCCAATGAAATAATCAACAGAAAATTTATTTGTGTTGGTTATGTTGTTTTTGCATTTTAGTACCACTAATATCATTATCTAATAAGGTGGCAGCAGTCAATTATTCTATTTTCATGAGTATATGTATTTGTGACAAAGGAAGAGAGAAGGACGAGGAATGTTATTTTGTGAAATGGATCTGCTGAGTCCTTAAGAAGAGGCTAGCATCTCAAATAGCTATCAATTTTTCTGTATTCTCCATTTCCACCCATATACATTTTCTCTCTCTTTTCCTCCAATTCTTCTTCACACTTTTTGTTTCCTTTAGTTTTCCCATTGGTGCCCATAAATTTTGATCCTGCTTAGCTAATGCCCAGCACCAAAATGGGATCATGATTGGAACAAGTTAAGAATGAGATTAAGCATTTATTTGCTATATAGAAGGAAGTGGCAGATTTGTCCACCACCATGATCGCTATGGCTTAATGGTTGGAAGAGACTTTCATCAATCTATTGAAACAACAATAAGTAGGAATGAGCAACCAAGGAGATACAAGTATTATTCAGATAGGAGTATTTTTAACCCTGGCCTCCAAGGCTGACACTACACCTAGTATGTGTGAAACCACTAAAGAAGCAAAATCGTAGGACAAAGACAAGTTGCCCAGGAAATTGGAACTTCCAATCATTGGGGAGGCGTAGTGAAAAGTGAAATTGAAGGGGTGAGCTATCTTTAAATTCAATAGTCGAGTTATCGAAACCAAAGACTTCGAGGCAGCATAAATGGAGCAGAGGTCGTGGTACTCATTGATTGTGGCGTAAGCCACAATTTCATCTCTCAAGAATTGATAGAGAAGTTAAAGATACCAATCTTAAAAACCTCCAATTATGGTGTGATCATAGGAAACAGTAATTAGATGAAGCGAAAGGAGGTATGTAAAGGGGTCATATTACAAATGCAAGGTTTGACGATCGAGGAGGATTATCTACTGCTCAGAATGAGGAGCTCGAATGTGATTTTGGTTCTGAAGTGGCTAGCTACCCTGGGAGTAGCTCATGATGACTGGAAGCATCTCACTATGTTCTTTGAATTAGGTGGCAGGCAAGTGATTTTGCAAGGTGATCAAAGTCTTAGCAAGGCCTTAGTGTCCTTGAAATCTATAGTTAAAGCTCCTCAATAAGAAGAAGTAATCGTCATTGAGTTCTTAACTTTGGAATTTTGGGAAACACATGAAAACAAAGTGAATCCAACAGTAAAAGCGTTGCCAGCTAAGTGCAAACATGTCTTTGAAACTCCTACCACCCGAGCGTGGGTATAATCATTCAATAGTACTTAAGAAAGGAACGAAGTCCATAGACAGCGTCCCTACCATTGCCCACACATTAAAAAAAATGAAATTGAGAAATTAGTAGCTGAAATGTTGGAGGTAGGAATCATACACCCTAACACCAGCCCTTTTTCCAGTCAAGCGTTGCCAGTGAACAAGGATGAGAGTTAAGAGGTATTGCATCAACTATAAGGTGCTTAACAAGGCCACAGATCGTTCACTATCGATATGCTGCTTGATGTACTACATAGGGCCAAACTCTTCACAAAGCTAGACCTTAAATCAAGGTATCACCAGATTTGAGTACAGCCTCAAGATGTTCCTAAAACTTTTGCACCCATTAAGGACATTATGAGTTCCTTATAATGTCGTTTGATTTGACCAATGCCCCCAACGACTTTCCAAGCTCTTATGAACTTAATTTTTAAGGGGCTATTATGGAGGTATGTGCTAGTTTTCTTCGACAATATCTTGATTTATAGCTCCTCCTTGTCTGAGCATTTATTGTATTTACACAAGGTTTTGCCTATCCTCCACCACCACAAGCTCTTTGTCAATTTGAGGAAATGTTTTTACTATAATAAGCTTGCGAATTCAGGCTAGATGATTTCAGAAAAGCAGTGATGGTTCATCAAGAGAAAATTTGGGAAATAGAAGAGTGATGTTTGCCCCAAAATCAAAAGGAGTTATGAGGTTTTCTAGGCCTTATACGATATTATCAAAGATTCTTCAAAAACTATGGTAAAATTGTTACTCCCTTAGCCTAGCTACTCAAGAAAGAGGGATTTGTATAGGGGTAGGAAGCTAATGAGGCTGTATAGTGCTTGAAAGACACCATAAAGGCAGTCCTTACTTTAGCACTGCCAAATTTTGATGAGGTTTTTGTTGTGGAGACAAACGCCTCTAGACTTGTATTAAGAGTTGTTTAATCACAGAAGGCAAGACCAATCACTTTTTTTAGCCAATCATTGACAAGACAAGCTCGATTTAAATCGATTTATGAGCAAGAGCAGATTTTCATGGTCTTTGCCATTCAAAAGTGGAGACAGTATTTGCTTGGCAAGCACTTTGTGGTCAAGATCTATCAACGAAGCCTTCGATTTCTGTTTGAACAACAGATGATACCCAGAACATCAAAAATGGCTCACCAAGCTAATGGGATTCAACTTTTAAATCCAATATAAGCCCCAAAAAGAAAATCAGGCTGCAAATGCTACCTCTAGCAGTGGAAGTTCGTACCCTTTTAGTGCCTATGGTATTAAATTGGGAGCAACTTTCAAATAAAATGAAAAATGACCCCCATCTACAATAAATTGTGTTTTCATTGTAACCGAATCCTAACTCCAAACTAGGGTAGATTATACACCAGGGGCAATTGTACTATAAGGGTAGGTTGGTGATTTCCAAAACTCCCACCATAAAAATAAGTTATTGCAGAAATTCCATTGTAGCCCCATAGGGGGGGATGGGGGATTTTTGAAGACTTACTAATGCTTGACCAGTGAGCTATCTTAAGAGGGGATGAAAACAAATGTTAAGTAGTTTGTGAGCACGCCAAACCTACCAACAAAATAAGGACAATACCCGCAAGATTAATCCAACCTTTGCCAATTCCCAATGCTATTTGGGAAGACCTCTCCATGGATTTCTTTGAGAGATTGCCGAAATCACAAGGGTACAACTTAATCTTGATGGTGGTTGATCGGTTAAGTATTTATTCCTTTAAAACATCCTTATATAACAAACAGGATAGCAAAAGAATTTTTTTTTCCACATTTTCAAGCTCCATAGGTTCCCTACTTAATTGTTTCAGAATGGGATGAGGTGCTTTTGAGACACCCTTGATCTGAATTGTTTAGGTTTCAACATACATCTCTAAAACCAAGCACTGGATATCATAAACAAAGTGGTGATCAAAGTGTAGAGGCGAATCAAAGTTTAGAGGCTTACCTACTACTTTGTGAGATCTAGACCTGGTAAGTGGGTTAAGTGGCTTCCATTGGCTAAATATTGGTTTAACACGTCCTAATCATACTACCATTCATTGCACACCTTTCAAGTTGGTCTACAAGCATGACCCTCCCCCTTTAATCCAATATAATCATGCTAATCCTACTCCCAATTCTAATCTGCAAACATAGCAACTATAGTAAGATATTTTATTGGCCAAATTAAAGGGCCATTTTCATTTTGTCTAGAATTCCATAAAATAGAGGACTAACTAGCACCAGAGGCATGTTGAGTTTCAAGTAGGGGATATGGTTTATTTGAAACCCTGACCCTATCGATTACAATCCCTGGCTAAAAGGAATAACAAAAATTGTCCCCTTGGTATTTTGGTCCGTATATGGCATTGCAAGGAATAGGCAAGGTAGCTTATAAACTTGAAATCCCAAGTTCTACATCTACTCATCATGTCTTTCACGCATCTCAACTTAAGAAGGCTATTGGGAATTAAGTTACTGCCCAAACTCTCTTGTCCAAACTAAGAATTTGGAGTGGGCGGTGGATCCTGGGGAGGTTTTGGATACAAGTGCAGTTTCTACGAGGCTAGAAGCATCAATTTAATGGAAAATTTTACTTGAAATTTTTACTTGATTTTGAAGCATATGGGAACCAATAGCTATGTTGCAAGAGCAATTCCCAAATTTCCACCTTGGGGACAAGGTGAATGTGAAAGGGGAGGGTAATGATAGACCTTTAGTGCAATTTATGTATCAAAGGAAAAGGAAGAAAAAGTGAAAACAACCCAAGCAATCCAAGATCCAGCTCAATAAAATGATATTTCTGTTGGTTATATTGTTTTCGCATTCCAATACCATTACTATTGATGAGGGGGCAGTAGTTCGCTATTATTTTCATATCTATTTGTGACAAAGGAGGAGAGAGGGACAGTGATTGATATTTTGCAAAATGGCTTGATTAAGTCCTTGATGAGAGGATATCATATCGAATAGCTATCAGTTTTTTTGTATTCTCCATTTCCACCAATATACATGTTCTCTCTCTTTTCCTCCAATTCTTCTTCGTACTTTTTTATTCCTTCACTTTTCTCGATGGTGTTTATCTTTATACAGGCCAAGCCATGTCATACACGTTTGGCAAACAATTCCACAAAAGCAAGCGAGCAAGCAAAAGAATGGAAGGGAGAGAGGTAGTACCTCAACACTCCAGCAAAGACAAAAGGAATAATAACATCTCCGTGCAATGCCATAATCCACCGAACTGGTCTGCTGAACAACACCTACATCATGAAAATGAAACAAAAAAGTGCCTCATCAAAAACTAGAATTTCTCCTAGGTAATAGAACGTATATTAGTAAACTTCCTAAAATAGTCACAAATAAAAGGGTAAATAGAAAGAGCTCCAAAGGGTGAATGAATTACACCTGAGAGTTCCAGCGCATTGACTTTGGAAATGATATTTTACTGATGATATTGGGCAAATCTTCAGATAAAATCTAGCAAATAGGTGATACATTTAGCTAAATAGTGCACAGAAATGATCCTGAACAAAGGGAATATTGTCATAAAAAAATATCACCTTTTTGGTGTGATTTTCACCTTTCCACAAATCTTAATTTCTTTATAAATATTTCATATACTTGCTTCTCAAGAGCCAATACCATTTACTAATTTTGAAGTTAAAAAGATGCCATGTAAAACCTTGACTAGCAAAAAAGAAAAAGGATAAGCATCTCTACCTCCAAACTAGACCGAGCAATCTCCATCACACGTGCATATACATATTCTGTTTTCCCTATGAAGCGAAGGGGAAAAACAAGAAAAACAGACAAAATAGTATCATCATCACACTGATACTAATGTGAGCATGTTATACATATATAAATGAAAAACATAAAGGTTACATTTAACTGCGTCAAAATTTTGCTAGTCCACACCATTGCAAGTAGTCATATCTTTCCGGTGCAAATAAAAGTGAGAACAAACAAAACATGCCAACCTGATCCATCCTTCTAATTTGCATTTATTGCATGAATTTAACAAATTCATACAACACATCAAATTAAAAGGACGGATGAATTAACTAAGAACATCAACAAATAAAATGCCTACACTAAAGTAAATGTAAGAATCTACGAAAAAAAACACAAATAAAGAATCAATTAATGGTATGGAAAAATCAATCTAAGTTAATATTAAAAACAATCCAACAAATGCAGCTATATAGTCTGAGCAAAGCACCATTAACACAAAGGTGATGTGACATCTTCAAAATGCTTATTAAATCTTTAAAACAGAAGGTACACAAAAGACCATAAGAGATGAAACAGGAAAAGCTTAGAAGTCGTCTAATAAATAAATCAAGAACAAGAACTAAAAGTTTAAGTGTTAAATAATATGGTGATATATTAGCTTTTAAATATATGAAACCATAACAGGAGACGTGATATTTTAAGCAATGCAAAGACTATAAACAAAACAGGTTTTTTAAACAGAAAATGGACTACTAACACACAAAACAATCATTTCTATTGATAAAAGCTCAGATGAAAGAAAAATAAGATGTACTTGTCTTTAGAACTTAGCAGTGTAAACCAACTCACCATCAACTCTTCTAAACATTGAGTCCAATGGCACATTGTGTCTGCGACAAAATCCCTCAACAGCCTGCCATTATACAACCCAATTTGCAGCTTTTCATATTTGATTTCAATTACATTCAACGTTGCTTTGTCCAAGACTCCAAACACAATCATTTATAGTAACCACCAAATCTAAAGGGGTTTCAATTCAATAGGTCAAAATTATTAATCAGCACATCATCTAAATAGGAAAAGAGCATATGAACACCTTCGTTGGATTTCCCTGTTCATCAAAAGCCTTCAATACAGGAGGTCCACGAACATCAACCTCATTTTCAGCTTGCTTTGTATGAAGGCTCTCAACATGAACCTGTGAATGCAAGAATAAGATACAAACTATTAATGTCCACCTATTACTTATACCTAAAAAAAGGCATGAATATCACAAAATGAACATAAACTTAGAAAAAGAAGCAGCAATCCATCACTTTAATATGTAGTATGAAAAACTAATTTGAAAACCTTTGTTCACAGATAGATAAACGTTTTAACGGTGTTGGTTTGAAACATAAAGGTGTCTGTTTCACATGGCAAGTTGATTGACAAGCGTAAGAATAAAAATATCCAGATATAATACATGCCGCTATCTGCCCTAATGGGCATATATGGATGGTCTGATACATGGAAGTAAAATCAGTGTACGAGTCTATCAACTAGGATGATTAGCTCCTTGATCGAAAATTTGGAAAGAGAGCACTCATTTATAAGTAGTAACTATAAGCAAATACAAATTCAGTTATAAGTTGTAGTGTTGAAATGGCCAATAAAATATGATTTCCCATCACCAATAGAAGTTTGGCCATCAAAATGATAGTTCAAAGGAAAGGTGTTGTCGTAGAATGAACAGGAAGGTTTAATGGAAAGAAAGAAAAGTATTGGCACCTTTCCCTATTTGGAACCTATTAAGGAATATCAAGGTTTGAAAGCTAGTGAAAAGAAAAAGTATAATAAGCTTCTTTTGTGCATCTTTCTAGAGGCTGAAATGGATGACTCCTGTCTAGCAACTTCAAGGAGAAAACAAAATGTACTTTTAGTATTTATTAACTTTTCAAAGTTAAAAACAAACCAAAGCCAATATATCAAGTTTGAGGATCAAAAAGGAACTTCACAGCGCAACTGAATAACTTCATCTTCACATATTATCTTCAACTAACATCAACAGAACTAATGGTTAATCAATCAAAGTTGCTCATAATGATCCACGATGAACTATGGCATAAAAAAACACTGGGTGGATTGTAGATGGCAGCCCTAGTGCTCTAGTCTACTGCAGGATTGAGTCCAAGCTTATCCCATTATAAAGGTGATGACAAGAGGATTCTCCCACATAAACAGACTCCTTATATGAAAGACCAAGCCCTTGCAAGCAAGTAAGGGGGAAAGGACAAGCAAAAGGAAACGGGAAAGAAAGTAAAGGTTGATCATATTAGGAGAAGAAATAAATAAATTCTTGATTCAAATTGAATTTCTTCCTTTCTAGTCACTACATTCCTAAATAACAATTAATCATGTTCCTATGATGCAATAGTGACTTTTTCACCATCATCATTCCTAGCTGCTACCATCATTAACAATACGTGGACATCAGAATTACCAATTTCTTTAAACTGTCACTATCATAATTCCTAGTTGCTACCATGATTAACAATACATGGATGCTCAGAACTAACTTATTCAAACTATTTACAATGCACAACATAGAATTATTTAATATGTTGCTCCTAGTATTTTATACATAAATGTGGTCAAAGATATGCATATCTCATAATATTATGATCTGATCATAATCAGATTATTTAAATTAGATAGCAGTAT
>JAOTAZ010000006.1:18902110-18918589 GCA_025629785.1 Erythroxylum oxycarpum
ATTTAACTAATTAGAAAATTAACATATTATTCAAAAATTATTTATATGTTATTAAAAATACTAAATGACCATTGATTAAAATAAGTCAAATATGAATTTTTGAATAATATCATAATAATTTATATTAAAATAACTTAGCAAAAAACCAATAAAAGATCTTTTTTAGAAAAAGTGTTCTTAGATCGTTTTTTAAATAAAGATACTTTTAAAAATATAGAAAATATTTGCTTATTTTAGGAAATTTATTATTTGAATTCTAAATTTCTCTTAGAAATGAATCATTGTTAACAAATAAAAGATCATACAAATAAAAGAGGTAATGGTATAATTAGTTCTTTCACTTGCTACTCCTTTTAATAATTTTGAAATTTTCAATCTTCTTACTTTTCAAAAATTCAATTGTCTTATAGTAGCCAAATAAAAGAGACATTAGCATTCACATCAACGATAATGGTACATGTGACCTTATAAATCTTACAAAATTGTGTGGACATGTTATGTCACCATAACATTGATGCGTTATCACATAAATAACACATCATCATTTCCAAAGTTATAATAATAATATACATGATATTCCGAACCAATACCATAATGTGAATTAAAACTTACATGTCTTCTTGATAATTCCTCTTATTTTAATTTGAATGATTCAATTGACAAATTATTAATCCATCTCTATAATTTACTCAATTTCAACTATCAAAAGTTTATTGATAATAACAATTAATTGTTAATCAACTACATGATGAAAAGTATTATACAATTTTTGAAAATTTGAAATTTACTTAACCATCTCAACTATAGTCATTGTCTAGTTTGCAAGTTGATGCGATTATTATAATTTTGAAAACATAAAAAAATAATAAAAATTACTAAGACAAGTGCATTTATCATTCCTATGGTATAGTTAACGTGAACGCGAGAATCGATTACACAAGGACTATAACTACTAGTATTAATCATTTTTAATATCTAATGTAATAAAGTAAATCATTGATTTTAAAAAGAAAATAAACAAAACCAAAATAAGAAATAAGAAATAACCGATCAAGGCGATAGATCCTGATTTAATGATTAACCTTAGTTTCCTAGGCTAATAGTAAT
The DNA here is from genome assembly GCA_025629785.1 of Erythroxylum oxycarpum. Taxonomy (NCBI): domain Eukaryota; kingdom Viridiplantae; phylum Streptophyta; class Magnoliopsida; order Malpighiales; family Erythroxylaceae; genus Erythroxylum; species Erythroxylum oxycarpum. Next base: position 18,903,218 of record JAOTAZ010000006.1, read on the forward strand.
ATGGAACTTATAACTATATTATGTTTTAAGACATATAACTCTTAAGTTAATTAACTGAAAGTTCTCTTTAATCAAAACCACTAAGGATATATTATTTCATTCGATAAATTCTTATGATATGTTTGACCTTAACTTAGAAATTTTATGTGGCCTTATTTATAGGATTCCATGTGACTCTCATTATTCTTTCTTTAACTTAATCATAAATATGCATCTTCTTATTTGCTACTTTAATCCCTATATATGAAATCTGAAGTTAAATTTTCTACATTCTATACTTCAATTCACTAAAAATAACTACCTATGAATAATTCTTAAGAAAACTAGAATCTTACATTAAATCAAAAAATCAATGCAAAACAATAAGTCTAGGGTTCATCCTAATATAGATTTATATTCTAATTAGTTCATAATCAAACAAAAAAGTCTACAGTAAACAACAAAGAATATAAGGAATAAGAATGAATTATCGTAGATATTGAATATTGACATTCTCGAGTGAATCTTGATAGACTTCTTGCTTTTCTTCATAGTTGCTTCCTTTTTGAAGTGTTTTTATTCTCCTATAGCCGACCGTTTGTTCTCCAACCTTCCTTGGATCCTATTAACTAGTCTTTAGTCCTTCTAAATAGCTTTCTTCTCTATCACCATGCCTTTCTCCTTTTCATCTTAAGAAACCCTAAAATTTCCTCCAACACGAGACTAAAAAATTAAGAAATAATCTCTTCTCTTAGATTGGGATTTCATCCTAACTACCTTAAATTCATCTAGCTTCCCACCTTAATTTATCTAATGAAGTGCTTAATGCATTATTACTACAGTGTTTTAATCAACGGTGATGCTTCAAATTATTTAGATGGGTTAAAGGAATCAAATAAGAAGATCTTCTTTCTGCTTATCTGTGTGCAATTGCAATTGAAGTATTAACTAGGTTAATAGAGTACAAAATCAATCAGGAAAGGGGCTTCATAGGAAATACAAGCAACTAAGAATCTTCAACCTAGCTTTGATAGATGACTTGCTCCTTTTATGTGGAGCTAATGCCAAGTTAGTCTCTTGTTTGATGAAAATCACTGGTTTCATTAAGTAATATGTCCAGGTGATGTATAAATAAGGGCAAAAGCTTCACAGTGCCCTCCTATGAAGCCTTTAGTTCTGCTAATTGTCTAGTGGAAATAACAAGACTAAGCTTTTAAGGAATTTCCTCTGCTCAGGTGATGGTTAAAGAAAGCTTAAGCAAAAATGAGTTAGAACATAATATGTTTACCAAAAATGAGTATGGATTAAGCATTTAATCTATCTCCATAACTAATAAAGTGTTGCTCTCCAAAAGATTATGGTGCTTAATTAACGGTAATGAATCATTATGGTCAAATGGATCAATAGTAATAAGCTAAAGAATAAGAACTTTTGGACTATCAAACCTAGAAAAGACACTTCCTTATTTATGTAAGCTTCTAAAGCTCATAACTAATATTCAAAGACAAACAAAGGTGAGGATAATGAATGGCAACTCTACTTGGCTTTGGTATGAAAATTGGAGCTCTATGGGCCTCTATAACTTTTAAAGCATCATGCTACACTTTCAAGATAATGTAAGGGTTAATTAGCTTATCTGACGAGGTGAATGGTTATGCAATAACAAGGAAGCAAATTTATCCTCTCCACATTTTCCTAGCTACCTTCCTAGTACCAACCTTGAAGATAATATTATTTGGTTAGGGAACTCGATTAGTTTCTTCACCAATGCCTCGCGCAAGAATTAATTCAAGAACCATGCTCCCAAACTTGTATGGTTTAAGCTGGTATATAATAAAAGCATTATACCTAAGGTTGCTTTCACCCTATGGTTAACTATCAGAGATAGCCTAAGCACATTAAACAACTTTAAAGGCCTCTTAATCCACCTAATCCCATGTACAGACTCTACTTATTAGCTTCTAAAGCTAAGCAACATTTATTTTTCTATTGTCCATTTTCTAGCTTCTTATAGAGGGATTTACAATGTAAATGTAATCTATATTGCCCTCACACTACTTGGAACAATATCATCAATTGGGATTTAATCCCAATACTTCGTAAGAATGATTATGTATTGTTCTTGATTAGCTTTGGTTGTACAATCTACTCAATTTATAGGGAAAGGAATTCTAGGCTTTTCAGTTTCTATAGCTCGAATGTTCAAATACTAGCTTTTATGAATATTAGCAAAATAAAAGATCTCCTACTTTAGCACTCACTCAAGTTATAACCGGAAGATGGTGTTTGTGACAAGATATAAGTTGTAAATATGTAACAATCAGTAGTTTAATGTTTTATTTTAAGCCTTCTAGAATATCCAAACTTATTTAAACTCTACTTATATATCTTCATTTTTTGCATTTTAAGTTAATTATGCCTTGAACCCAAGGCTTAGTCCGTTATTAATACTATTCTTTAATTTTCAAGAAAATAATTAGAAAAGAAAAAATGACTAGATTAATAAAAAGATTATACAAAAAGAAAAGAAAATGATTAGATTAATAAAATAAGGCTTTCTTAATATTCTAATCCTTGACACTAAAGACTTTATGTGATTATTATAATTCTAGAAACAAAAAAAATACTAAAAGAATTCACTTAGGCAATCGCATTTATTGCTCTTATAGTATAGTTTCAGTAGGCAAGAGTTAATCCCATAAAGACTGTAACTACTAATACAAACCGTTTCTTATTATTTATTCTAATAAGTGAATGATTGATTCTAAAAAGGAAAATTAAAGAAACTAAGATAACAATTAAAAAAGAATCAATCAAGGTGATAGATAAAAAAATAACTCATAAATAAATAAAATCCAGATGAAGAATATACGTAAAACCTTTCCCATACTCAAATTTATCCTGATTTAATGTTTAACCTTAGTATCTTAGACTAGTAAGAATTTTAAAGTTAGAACTGTATTATTTCTTATAACATACAACTCATATCCTTAAGTTGATTAACTAAAAGTTCTCTCTAATCAAAACCCTTAAGAATGCATTACTTCATTCAATGAATTCCTATTATAGGTTTAACCCTAACCTAAAAGATTTATGGGTTAATTACTAAAAAAGCTCAAACTTTCATTAATTTTTTAATTATAACCTGAATTTTAAAAAGGAATAATAGCCCAAACTTCAAAAAGTGACAATAAAATGCTCAAAAAAATTTCAATTCTAACTCGATATTATCTATTGTTTTCTCGATGCTCTTAGCCTTTTGTTTACTGTTTGTTCTTTTGACGTCCCAAACTACTCTCGCATTATGGAATATTATATCAATAAACTCTTTGTTTTTAGTTCGTTCTCCTAATGCCTTTAGTGTGAATGCGTCGGAGCTGCATAATCTAAAAATTGAAGGATGAGGGCGTCGAGAGAACAAACTGAAAAAGAAGGAAAAATTGAAATTAAAGTGTAAGGTCGTCGGGGCTACGTAATTTAATTTAGGTCATTTTTAATCAATATCATCGTTTTAATTATGTGATTAAATGACATCGTTTTATTAATCTTCATTTGTTGTTTTAATTTTGGTTAATGTGTATTCATAGTTAAGGTTTCTACGTGAAAAGTCAGTCAACAAATTCAACGGAAATACTAACGTCAAGCTAGAATTGAAAAAAATTGAAAGTTTGAGCATTTTATTGCTACTTTTTGATGTTCTTGTTATAATAAAAAAAAATTAAAAGTTTGGACATTTTATTACTACTTTTAAAGTTCAGACTATAATTAAAAATCTGACGAAAGTTTAGGCTTTTTTGATAATTAACACAAGATTTATATGCCCTATCTATAAGGTTTCATGCAACTCTCATTATTCATGCTTTGATATAATAATATGTATGAATCTTCTCATTCGCTACGTCAATCCCTAGATATGAAATCTAACGTTAAATCTTCTACAATTATTGCTTTAACTCAACACAATAAACAAACATGAAAAGAAAATTGTAATCTTGCATTAAATTAAAAAAATAAATTCAAAACAACAAAGGTTCATATCTATATTGTAATTAGTTCATATTCAAATAAAAAATTATAATGAACAATAAAGAAGATAAGAAATAAGAAATAGTTTTTGTAGATCTTAAATCTTGATGTTCTTGATGGAATCTTAATAGACTTCTCGTTTTTCTCTAATGTTGCTTCCTTCTTGATGTGTTCTTGACTCTCCTTTGGTCATTCTCCTATCCTTTAGCCTTACTTAAATCTTATCGATTGGTCTTTGATCCTCTTAAACAATTCTCCTCTTTTTCACCACATCTTTCTCCTTTTTATCTAAATAAACCCTAAAATTTTATCCAATACAGGGCTGATAAGGGCTTGTGTTGATCCTATCTTACTTCATTACACTCTCAACTTCTTTTCAATAACCAAATTCCATTAATATAGGTCTCAAACATAGGCCTATATTTGAATGTGTTACTAAATATATGACCATATTTGGGAATGTTTCTTCATATAGCAAGTTGTTAAAGAAGTAGTATACACCAAGGTGGAATATGTTTGTCATATGAGGTAAAGAAGTAGTATACACCAAGGTGGAATATGTTAGTCATATGAGGTTGTGTTTGGATCGTACTCTTTCATATGCCAAATTATTAAAGAAGCAAATTATACCAGTATGCTACACGGTATCGTGTAAGTGCTATGTTAGTGAACATAGGGCCATGTTTAAACTATGTTCATCCAAAAGTACTCTAAAACTTCTCCAACTTGTTCAAATTGACTCGTTATTTATTGAGAGCTAAAAAAGGTCTGTAAATGAAACACAAACTAAATTAAGTACTAATTTCTATAGAAATAATCAAAACATAAGCCAAATTTCACAAAATTATGCTAAAAACATTGAGTAGTTATTACTTATCAAATTATACCACAAGTATTTACTTGTCCTTAAGCAAATAATTCTTATTAGTTATAACTTAAATATGGTAACTCTAGGAGAGAGTTCATAAATCAATAATATCAATCAAGATTCTCCTTCATTCGTTCAAATTCAAAGTTCATCAAATTGATAAGCATTTAGCTTCTTGCTTCAAATTATAAATCAATTCAATTCACTTCATAATCTTTCAAATTTTAATTCAATTCATATAATTCAACCTAATTCATAAAGTGAAATATATTTTTTCATAATTTTTAAACCTAATACTGAGAAAAATGCTTTAATTTTTAAACATTTTCATAACCCTTTATTAAATGAAATATAAAATCAATAACACAAGAGCATTTAGAAGCTTGTTAGAAAAGACACCTAACATTTTGAAGTAAAGTGAGCATCTTGTCATGGAATACTCTTTGGCAACTCAAATAGGTCAACATTTCAAATGGCTACTATAACTACTCTTTAACTTCAATCTTTTTCCTTGATTGAAGCCAAAAGAGGGAATTTGGTGCTTGCTTAATAAAATTTTTTTTATCTTTTGTTATTTTTCATATGTGTTTCTCTTTTATATGGGATAATAAATTTAAAAAAAATCACTTCTAACTCAATTATAGGACAAATTATACAAAAAGTATCGTAGTATAAATCAAGTATTGATTTTCAAAATTAAGGAAGCAAATTAAACTTACTCATCAAAGCTCATAACTATTAGCCTAAATAAATTAATGAATCATCTTAATCAATATCCTAAAAAAACTTCCTATAATTTTTCCTATTAAGCTAATTATAATTAAATTGACAAGCATAAGAGTTAATTCGATCCCTTACACTCAAGTTGTACATTTTCCCCAATTTACATAATAAGAATAATGAAAAACATAGGAAACAATGTAAACAAGGTAAGGATAACAAGGTAAGGATAACTGGTATTCTTGTATTAATAAAAGATCCTTGTCCTTGTCTAATGCTATTAATATTTGTCCTATGCTAGTGAAATATAATCTTTACTCTAGCACTTCAAGCTAATGTTGCCTATGCAACTTGTAGAACTCCTTTAAATTCCATCCTATTATGAAATAACATCGCAACAAACTTAAAACCATGATTTTAAAACTACAAAAACAAACCAAAAATACTACTAAAGATTCTAAAGGCTACCAAATTTAAAAAAAACACCTACATATTGGGTTGCCTCCTAATAAGCATTTCTTTATGAGTCTTTTAGCTAAAACTTCTTGCTTAAGCACTTCACTTATCATATATCTAAAATTAAAGGCTTGATTTCACTCTTTTTATAATCCAATGCTCATTAACTTCCATATTTTGCATTTGAATTGAGTTATACTTCACCCTTTTTTTCCTTGATGGATGTAGGAGCACTCTTCACTTAAATTAACCATTGATAACTCCTTGAGATTCTTCTTGTCAGAGAGAATATCCTTTTAAGTATTTGGTATACTTCAACATCCACAAAAAGCTTCAACAAAAGATATGATAACATGTAGCTGATTAAAAAGCTAACTTACCAAATTATCCTCCTTTCTATATATCTTGAGTCTGCTCAAGTATGACATCTTTAGTTTATCCTTTTTAACCAGTTTCTTCTTTAGCCCTTCAGTATTCTATTTCTCCTTCGTGTCATCCTTCTTCCCTTGCATACCAACCTTATCCTTCTCCCATTTCTCTTTCTCTTAAAATTGCAGCTCCTTTCCACTCTTCAACATCATTGTGTTTAATTCCTCCCCCGATTTTAGCTCAATGTTATTATGTAAGGTACCTTGTTGTCTCTTAAAGACAAGCTTAAAAAGCTTCCTAATAGGAGTTTCCAGGTAAACTCTTCAATCTTTTGAAAGTAAACCTTAATTATTATAATAACTTTCGTTATAATCTTCTAGAGGTTTATCCTCCTATTGCTATAGTATTTATTGAAATCTGGGTGGATCTTGATTATTATATGAAAAATTAGGAAGATTTCCTTACCTTAGATTGTAGATTATAGGGGATGTATGGAGGCCAATTATTGATAAAAGTAGGTTGGTTAGTTGATTACCACATGTTGTGAAATGTTTGAACATTCATGGTTGGGGTGGTCACCATCACAAATATCACGATGCATGACTAATGTCAATTAAACTGCCAAATACATATTACCATGTCTCTTTCTCCAATCCTTTAATGATGTTATAAGCAATGACATAACACAATCCCTTACAGAACACTCTCTTTCCCTTCCTGCCATTATATTTGGTATTTGTAGCATCAAATACCCAAATCCTAAAATTTCACCCAAAAACATAAGATTAAGAAAGAGAGCTTTATGAATAATTAAATGAAATAATAAAAGAAAAACCTATATTAATAAAAATATGGCTTTCTTAATATTTTCGTCTTCAATAATGGGGCCAAAAACTTGATGTGATTATCATAATTCTCAAAACACAAAATAATAATAAAAGAAATCACTAAGATAAGTGCATATATTATTCTTATGATACAGTTTATATGAGTGTGAGTGTTAATCATGAGAATTCTAATTATTAATACTAATTGATTTCCTATTATTTAATCTAATAAAGCGAATGATTGATTCTAAAAAGAAAAATTAATGAAACTAAAATACCAAATAAAAAAACCATTTAAGGTGATAAATAAAATAAAATAAACAATAGATAAATAAGATTAATATGAAGAATCCACCTAAGACCTTTCTCGTTGCTCGTAATCTTTAGCATTAGTTTCCTAGACTAACAAGAATTCTAAAGTTAATCCTTTATTATTTCTCAAGAATACAAACCTTATTTTTAAGTTAATTGATTTAAAGTTCCCTATAATCAAAACTGATAAGCATGCATTAATTCATTCCATAAATTCTTATGATAGGTTTGATCTTAATCTAGAAGATATATGTGGCCTTATGCTTAGGGTTCCATATAACTCTCACTATTCATACTTGGATCTAATCATATGTATTAATCTTTCATGTTCATTACTTCAATCCCTATTTATCTATGTTGAAGTTAAATCTTGTATTACTTTAATTCAACTTAATAAGCAATCATGGATAATTCTTGAGAAAACTAGAATATTGCTTTAAATTAACGAATTAATTTAAACAATTCATCCCATCTAAATTTATATCTCAATTAATTCATATCCAAATAAAGAAAATCTAAAATAAACAATAAAGAAATCAAGAAACGAGAATGGGTTCTTATAGTTCTTAAATCTTAATGCTCTTATTGGACTTCTTGCTTTTTTCAAAGGTTACTTTCTTCTTGATGTGTTTTTGAATCTACTGGAGCCTTTTTTGGATCATAGTAATTGGTCTTTGGTCCTTCCACTTGACTCTCCTCTCTTTAATAGTGTTTCTCTCTCTTTTATCTCTTTAAACCCTAAAATTTCCTCTAACACAGGACTAACATGGGCCAATATTGATCGTTATTGCTTCACTACTTTCTTAACTTTTTTTTCCAAAACCAAACATTGCCAAAATGGGTCACTAACATGGATTTACGTTTTGGTCATGTTACTAAACATGAGACCATGTCTATGGCATGTTGCTTTATATGACAAATTTTTAGAGTAATACAATATAATAAGGTTAAATATAAGGGTTAAACAAGGTAGTGTCTCGGCCATATTCCAAATTGTAAAAAGCAATGAAATATATGGGATGAATGTGGTATTGTGTATGTGTCGTGTTAGTGAACATGAGCGCATGCTTAACTTGTGTTTATCCAAAATCATTATAATTTTTTTTTAATTTTGCTCTAACTTGCCAAAATTCTCTCCTTTATTAGAGAGATAAAAACAAGGCCTACATAAGTACCTAGTTATATGGAAATCATCAAAATATAAGCCATATTCTCTTAAAATTATGCATAAAATATAGAGTTATTATCTATCAAATAGACAATGGTCATTCATCACTAATGATCACATTGGGTAGCAAATGCTTTGATATATTGTAGTTATGACTTGTGACAGTTATTTCACTCTTCTCTTTTATTAGATTAGGGGTAAAAAAAATCTTTGACTTCCTAATACCATCTTTTTTATGTTATAGGAGTCCATATTTCTCTTTAAATGAGAGGTTCCATCTTTAGTACCCCTGACCAACATCTTACTGCAATATTTGCATTTAAGCTTTTTAACTTCATCAGTTGATCTACTTTTAACAAAGTGATTCTAAACATCACTTCTTAAACTTAAAAAAAACAGTTCCTTCAACCTAACTTTTACTTCACTTAGTATATTGCCTGTTACTAGATTAAGACTATCTATTGGTATATTTCCAAATAATATATTATAACTCTCCATTGAAGGATTATGCCCATCCATCTAAAATAATCAACCAAATAAACATGATATGGTTAAATATATGAATGAATTCAAATACAATCAACCAAAGAAACATAATATGCTTAGTTATATGGATGAATTCAAATAAAATCTTAACTTAAATATTCATTATGAGAATATATTTACAGTAAATGTTTCTGCACTAAAGAAAAGAATCAACATTGGAAAGAGCAACCTTTTAGGGGTTTACATGTGCATGTTTATTCTTGTATATAATTTGGTAAATGAAGGGTACTTTGAACAAGTCCATTAAAAGGTTTGTTCTCATTACATACAGTTGGTTCAGGTATTATCGGGGTATATTCTATCTACATTATTATGCAAGTGAAAGTTAGCAAGCTTAAAGCAGTTCAAACTTATGTAGAGTCCTGTATACCACTGAACTAGGTATGTAAAACGACCCAAACATCATAATTGCAATTAGATCTTAGGAGCATGTGTTCAGGGATGGGTCCTTAGATGAGCACTTCTCATTAAATGTTTTTGATTTTGTATATATAATGGATGAGTATTTCCCTTTAACCTTACCATCAAAGCTGAATGCGCATCAAGGTGATTCGAGCATGAGTGAATAGCCTGAAAATTTTTGAACCAAGTATATAAATCCATCATTTACATTTAGATATCAAATGCACGAATTTAGAATCTTGTTAAGTAATAGAACCAAGTTTGTAATTAGAATTATAGATCCTGATTCTTGAGTGCTTTGTAATTCGATACTCCTAATGTACGCATAATCATAGGAGCTTTCAACTTTCTTTATAGATGGAGTTTCAAGTAGTGTGTAGGTTTTTTATGATCATCAATTCACTCAATTTTTGATTTACAAGCCTATAGAATACTTGAGATTCTAACTTTGTGTTTTGAGATCTTTTATGATTTCTTTTAGCCTCTATCTTATATATATTGTAACTGAGACATATCTTATAGTTTAAAGTCATTAGTGTTCATGAATCTTACCCTTAAAGCATAGTTTATGGTGTTATTTAGTGATGTCGGTTGATATTGTAGATTTCATTTGTTAAGTAGCCTCTTGCAAAGGATATTTGAGTATGAGCATGAAAATAGAAGGTGATAAATTGTCTCTGGCTTAGTTTGCTAGAGAATATAGAGTGATGTTCATTCTAGGTTATTTCTTCTAGAGTCAGTAACCTATTTTTGATGGCCATCTATATAATGATAGAGAATTTAGAGACAATATTCTTAAACCAAATAAGATTGCACCAATTGACCTTATAAGTAGATGGATTGAATAAAGACATGTAAGAGGTGTTAGTAAAGGTATTAAAGAGGCTTTTGAGCTAAATAATTTTGTCATTTTTGGTTTCTTTAGGAGGATATCTAAGGATTGATATGAGACTAGCTAGTTCTCTAGGGGGTTTAACCCATTGGTTATGCTTAAACAATACTTTTATTTTGAAATTCAGAGGGAAGACATGCTGGATTATAGATAAAGAAATATAGAGATGTTAAGGGACAAGGTATGTCAAATTATCAAAGCAAATACTTGCCTACTTACCATCTCCTACATTGTGCTTCATTTTATTAGCCATTATTTCCCTAGCTTCAGGATAAATTTACTTGCTAGTGAGGTATGAGAGCCAAGCTTGATAGACCATAAACTAGATCCACTTAAATACTCCTTATACATCCATTTCATCAATAGTGTTTCTTTATCAATGATTAAGTGCCAAATTCCCTTTGTTATAAAGGATTTATTAGTGCTCCAAATTGATTTGTTTCTTAAACTACCTTGAGATTTAGGTAAATAACTCTGCTTCCACTTAACTATATCTGGGTTTGCTCCACTCCATAAGAAATTTCTAAGAATTCTCCAAATATTTTTGTGTTGATTTTGACCATAAAAGCCATATGAGAGCTCTAATAAATGTACATGCTACATAGGACTTAGGATATAAGCTGAACTCTACCCATATAAGATAAAACCTTGGTCTTCTAGTTACTTATACTTTGTAGGATATCATCAAAGAGAGGCTTACAATCATTATAAGTTAGTCCAGTAGAAGAAATAGCTAAGTCAAGATACTTAAAGAGAGCCTTACTCAGTTGAAGGCTAGATATTTCTGGCAAAGATTGTTTTAGGAGTTAGAGATTGAGAATATGAAGGTTTGGCTTTTTTCATGTTTATTAAAAGTCTACAGATACCATAAAAGCATTTAGTAATTCTAGTAGTAGATGAATGGAATTTCAGTTAGACCCACTTAGAAGTAGTGGATCATCTACAAATGATAAGTGATAAAACCTCATTTTTTTTGCATTTATAATGACACTTGAAGGGTTTCCCTAAGCAATGCTATGAGAAATCATCTTGGTGAGTGCTTTAATTGCCAAGGAAAATAGGCAAAGGGATAGAAAATACCCTTTTCTAATCACTTTTGCATGCTTGAGAAACCTCTCCATTAATGAGTACACTAAACGTAACAATAGATAAACATTCATGGTTACAATTAATGAATATTGAAGTAAAACAAAATGTTTGCATTGTGTGATAAAAGAAGTTCTGGTTGAGAGTGTCTATCTTTATGGCACAACTTCTAATGGGCTTCTTAGTGTGGTATGCTTTGAAGATTTCTTATGCAATTAAGAGGTTATCTCCAATGTTGTGACCTAAAATAAAAGTAGATTGTGAGATATTAATAAGTTCATTAATGAGAGGTTTGAGTCCCCATACCACAATTTTGAATATGATTTTGTATAGAATATTACAATCAAAGATGGTTTTAATGTTTTGGAAAGAAGATGGGTTAGGGGTTTAAGGAATTAGGCATAGAAAGGTCTTGTTCATCTCCTTGAGCATGGAACTAGAAGAAAAGAATTACTTAACAAATTTGGAGACATAGAGTTCAAATATGTTCCAAGATCTTTGGAAAAAGTAAGTATTGATTCCATTAAGTTGTGGATTCCTATTTTATTTAAAATAAATAATATTTTCTTAATTTCAAGATTGGAAACTAACTTGATAAGGATATTGATTTAGGATCAGGTAAGTGAAGGAGAAATGAAGTTGGAGAGAATGGAGAGTGGGCTTAAGGAATCATATTTTAAACCTAGGGAAGACTTGAAGTAATTATAGGTTAAGGACTTCAGATTGTCTTGGTAAAAGCATGGATTGCACTTTACATCTAGAATTTTAGAAGTTTTAAGTGAGCTAGCACTTCTTACGTAACTCTCTTTATTAGTTCTCTCAATATATTTTATGGACATTATTAGATGCTAGATAAATATATTATGATAGTTGAGATGAATTAATTTTAAAATAGTTCAAAGGAAATAACAAAAAATCAAACATCACAATAAGGTATGAATTATAAATATTCATTCTTTAATATATTTTTGTATTAATCAAGTTATCATTTTAACATGATCTTAGTTTTTGATCATTCTTATTTCGTTACGCAGGAGATCGGATCTTATTCTAATTTCTCAATAGAAATCTAATAAGAGTTGTAAATAAGATATTATGGCTTCAATTACAAAGAATCTTAAATTTTTATTGAGTTTATAGAATTTGTCAAAAGCTTAAGCAAACACTACTAATAAAATAGACAAATGCTTAATTGAATTCACGAAAAAAAATCAAAATATTGTCTGAGACTAATAGCGTAAGAAGGAAGATGACACAGCGGAAGTAATTAGGTATAGATTTTAGGTTAATCTCATAACCAAATCCAAGCATAAAGCTTATGATTTAATAAGCAAGAAAAGACACTCTCTCAGAAGAATTTTTGCAGAAGCTTTATTAGAAATAATGTCATTTTGGCTGCCTAAAACATAAGTTAAGCCTCCCTTTTATAGCCCTAACTACGGTATATAAGAGTCCTAATTCTAATGTGAAAAGGATTGATTGGAATCCTTTTCTAAAGCTAACTTATTTCTTTTCTTGCTGGACAAGAAAACCATCCTAACTAGGAAACTTAAAATAAAATAAAACAGAAACAAATCCTAATGGATGTTGCTCATGTAGAGTACCAACTACGTAAGTGGATTTGTGAATTCAAGAGGACACCTCGCTAATGTAAGGGAAACTTAGGTCCATATTATAGTCTGTATATGTTTGGAATGTGTTACCAACACATGAAGTTATGTTTACAAATAAAGTTAAATGTGTGGAGAAATTGGTATGAATGAACATACATTAGAAGAAGTAAATGTGGAATCACAAGAAATCGAATGAACTGAGGAAATCAGTCGAGAAAAAGGGAGTTCATTGGGAAATTGGGCATATCGTGTGATAATACTACTGTACTGAGGAATTAGTTACTTAAGAATTTTCAAAACAAATTATGGGCATAACGAGTCTTAGGCATGTCTGTTGGAGTTAACAATGACCCCCCCCCCTCGACAGTATTATGATACTAAAGGTTAAAATGATTCAAGCAACATGATATTAACTGGTGACTAAGATCATAGACAGTATTTTGAATGTGTTTGAAAAGGCACATATATATAAGTCGTATCAGTGATGAAAAAAAGGGAAATTTGTGCATAATTTCTAACCCCAGTGTTAATTATACTGCTTTGAGTTGGAGAAATTGCAGTATATATCGAAGTTTCCCATTAGAGATTAAGATGCAATATGTTGCAATAGTATAAAGTGATTCTGTGTACCTAGGGACAATTATCGCCTTATGAGCTGAATTTTGAATATATGACTTGAAATGTGCTCTAATAGAAATTGCTTTGAAAGCTTGGAGACATCAATTGTACAGAAACATTATATAGATTAGGAAAGATTGAGATACTTAATGAGTTTGTAAGAATTGAAAGGGATTGTGCAAATGAGTATTTCCCAATTAAGCTAGTATTGTAAATTGATGCATTAAATAGAAAATTCAATAGCAGAGTATCTCAAATTTAGATGTTAAGACTATCAAATTGAGTGTATTAATGAGTGTAGAATGTCGAGCTAAAAAGGGGCAAAAAGAAAGTATTATTAGTTATCGAATTGAAAATCAATTGTGTATAAAAGAACTGACAAAGCCTAAATCGAGGAATTAGAACTTGTGAACCTTATCAGGGAATTGAAAACAGATCCAACCTTTAAGTAAATGATATTTATGATTGGATTAAGCACTGTTAGAGAAAAACACAAGAAACAATCGAAGTTATATGTCCTAGTAAGAGTACATCGAAAGAGCAATTGTTGGTGAAGAATGTAGAACCGAGGGATTACACGTTTGAGTTGCCAATAGTCTTGACTATTGGAGACAAGTGTAAAGCTTATATTTCTGGAGTTCATCAGAATATGAGATTAATGTATAGTTCAAATTGACTGCAGGCATATCAATCGTTATCTTGACGATACCATTACCATAGTGTATAAGGGATCATATGACAAAAAAGGAGTCGATCACCCCTACATTGAAATGAATAGGGTATGAAAAAAATGGTTGAAGGCCATAATTGATTTGAGACAATATAGATGAGCAAAATGAATCTGTAATAGGAGTTAAGTGATTCAAGATAATAACGATTGCGTTAAGTGGATCAACATTGAGGTTATGGAATATCGTGAGGTAGATATAAGAGTTAAATGTATTAACACTAATGAGAAGTGAAAAAGATGACTTGTTTTTTAGAGTATCACCTTGGCCAAGGTGCGCTTAGATGGAGATAAGGGTGCATTTAAATGGAGATAAAGGTATAAATAGGGGAAACTAAGATAAAACTATGGCGATAATAAGACTATGGATTTGTGAGTTATTTTATGGTTATCGGATTCACACAGTGGTATATGGATATGGTTAGTATTGTTTTGATCCGATATATGTGTTGTTGAGACTGGAAGTGAAAATTTGAGTAATCTGAAACTTATCAAGGAAATAATTAAGAAAGGGTGATATCTAAACAAGGGATTGATAGTGTAACACCCTACTCCCGCGTGATCCGAACCCGATATCGTTGGCGATATCCGAGTCCGTGCCCCGCGAGAGTGGCGTACTACATCAGTCGATCAAAACTTAGTATACGATTTTTTTAAACATTCATTCGCGCGGAATAGACAGTAACAATCTGAGCCCACGTTCAGAAATAAACAGTTTCAGTTTCAGAAATAAACATTTTCAGTTATTACAATCATTCAACAA
>JAOTAZ010000006.1:18953248-18966320 GCA_025629785.1 Erythroxylum oxycarpum
ATATATGCTAACATGATGCATGAGCAAGAAAATGCATTGTCTTAATTTCTCTTTGAGCTCACAAATACTGAAAGTTCAGGCCCTAACCCTTAATATGGGGATGGAATGTTACATAAGAACACTTTTATACCTTTAACAATTCATAAATTCTAGATTAAGTACATTGATATCAAGACAATCCATTCCATAAGTTATCACATCAATTAACAACCTAGACTTATCAAAACCTTAACCAATTAATCCAACATCAAACTAGGTTCATTTCAAGCTCCAATTAAGTCCAAATGCACCAAAGTAAAGTGACTTATCCTTAGTTGGTTCAACAATCACACAAAACAGAAAATTTCCATTTTCAAACATTGCCCACAATCGTGGGGTACCTTCCCACGATCGTGGGATGAGTGACCCTAAAGTTTTCTATCCATTTTCCTTCAATTCTTTACAAATTTTCACATCTTCATACCAAATTCAAAGTGCCTTCATCATAGTCCATTAATTATACCTTAAGTATACTTCAATTCCTCATCAATTTTATCTCCAATTCAACTCAAAATTATCGAATTAGCAACTCATAAACTATCTATCTTTCATTTATCAAAAACCAAAATACAAATTATCATTCACTATCATACATATAGTCCTAGGATTTTTCTTTCCAAATTCAAGAATACTTTAATAACACCTATCTTTAGCATAAATTCATCTTCATTATACATCAAATTTTAATTCATCCGTACAACAACCTATCCATTGTTGGAGTTATGTAAATATAGTGCCCTAAAAAGCATGTGTATTTATTATTACTTTTTGTAATAAAAATATTTATTATTAATAAAAGAAAAGAGTTTGGTTTTATTTGTATGAGCATTATATAACTAGTCATAAGGTACCAAGATTGTTTTGTAAGTAATATACATATACATGGAGATGTATGAGAAACATTTATATTATTAGAATCTAAATTAGTTGATTCACAGTTGAATAATCAAGTTGGTTGCTTGATTATAGTTTAGACTATAGTGTTGCGATTTATCTCCGTGTAAGTAAAAGAGCTTACTTCAAGAGAATGATGAGTTTCATATCATGATAGTAGTTAACTATTGATAATGGCACTACTAATCTGGAATCATGATTGTTTTTAAAAAATAAAGTAGGTTGTTACTTTAATCTTAAAACATACACCTTAGCATTCTTTTATTATGAATCACTATCTTGATGAGTAGTGAACTCATATGTGTTTCATTATAATTCTTGATATAATCAGAATGGATTTTTACAGAGTATCAATCCAGTGTCTGCATGTTGGAATTATTAATTGAAACATATATTACGGAACATTCACTCAAATAAAGAGTTTATAGTGATATCATCACTTCTAAATGTTTTACGAAGATTGGTAATTAAACTGACGTCAATAGTTTGATGAACTAGCTATCCATCAAGTCTTAATATCAAGATGATATCTTGTGTGTTAATCATCATATAGAGTAAAACGGGAGATCCAAAAGAAAAAACCAATATAAGGCAAAACGGTAATTTTACCCTTTATTGTGTGGATGGCTATAATATGGTTCATAATAGAGTTTGCAATTGGAGATTTAATTGGAAACATGTATTCTCATAATATTTAGTAATTCAAGAGTTCAACTAATTGTCTTTAGTGGAATGAAATTTGGTTAATAAGCTGGAATTAATTCTAATGAGATTAAATTAAATTCGGGCTTATTAGAGCATGAATTATATAAGTCCAATTAGATTCGCTACTTGGCTTCTAGGAAGGTTATCAAGCAAAGTAAGAAATATAAATTGAGGTTACAGGAAATAAGAAAGAAGAAAGGATCGAATTAGATTCGGAATAATAATACCGGAACAATTTAGTTAAGAGTTAATTAAATTGGGTATTAAAGCCTATGATTGAATGTTGGGCTTACACTAACTAATTGTTAATTAGAAGCCCAAATGAACATTTAAGATTATGCTGGACTTTGGTTTGATTTGATTAATTAGATTAGTTAAATTGAAACAAAGTTATTAAAGGCAAAAGAAGGGTATATTTCGGTTTTACAGCTGCACATTTATCATTGAATTGCTAAATTTAAGATGATTTTTATCATCGTTAAATGGAGTAATGATCTTATCATTAAATGGTTTAATGGTTGTATTTTAATGATGTCATGTAACCTTTTAGCATTCATTTGATTAAAGAAGGAGGAGGTGTATTTGATGTACTCTCTCCCTTCTTTCATCTCATAACCAAAAATGAGAGGGTCTTATTTAGGTTATTGGTCTTTTCATATAGCCATCTTAAACAAATGAGAGGATCTCATATATTGGCTTCTTTATGTTTGATTAAAGAATGAAGTGATACATTGGATGCACTTCACTTCTTTTTTTTTTTGGTAAATCAGATGTAAGATTAATAAAAGAAAGGTTATGTACATGCACTTCACTTCTTTCTTTCATTTATAACCGAAATTGAGAGAATGAGAAGAAGGGTTGTTGCATTTTTTACTCACTCTCTCCTCTCTTATATGTGATAGCCGAAACTTGAATTAGAAGAGTCTTATTTTTGTTTTTTTTCCAACTAGCATTTCTCCCAATTCAGCGCTAAATGTGACTATTCACATCTTTGAATCACTCTGTCCAAATTGGTTGAACACATTTCAAAAGAGTCTCCAAAAACTGAAAAATCATCCATTAACACCTCTATTATATCTTCGATCATATCGGCGAAGATAGACATTATACTTCTTTGAGATGTAGTCAGGGCATTGCATAATCCGAAAGGCATTCGTCCACACGCGAAGGTACTATAAGGGTAGGTGAATGTGGTCTTTTCTTGATCATCAGGATAGACGGAGATCGTATTGTATCCTGAATATCCATCTAAGAAGCAGTAAAGTAAATGCCCAGCCACCCTTTCTATCATCTGGTCTATGAATGGAAGAGGAAAATGATCTTTTTTAGTCAGTGAGTTGAGTTTGTAATAATCTATGCACACTCTCCATCCTGTGACCGTTCTTATTGACAGTACTTCTCTACTCTCGTTTTCCACCTTTTTTAGATGCACATTGTGCTAGATCCATTCACTATCAAAGATGGGATAAATTATCCCTACATTTAAGAGATTAATTACTTCCTTCTTGACCACCTCCTTCATGTTAGGGTTTAACCTTTGTTGACGCTCCCTCACTATTTTACATCCTTCCTCGAGGTTTATTCGATGCATGTAAACATTTGGGCTTATACCTCGAATATCAGAAATTTGCCATCCGATGGCCTTCGTTCCTTTTTCTAACAATTGCTACCACCTTACTTTCTTGTTTCTCATCCAATTAATTGGAGATGATGATCAGTATCGTTTTACCTTCACATAGAAAGGTATATTTGAGATGTGTAGGTAAAGGTATAAGCTCTAATGTGGTTCGTTTTTCTATGGATGGTGGTATGGGCGCTTTGGTCTAGACTAATATATCTTGATGCGTTTGAACACCTAACTCCTCCATCTCATCATCTCCTTTAGACTCAAGCTTCTCATATCTATTATCTATCTCTGCTTCCACTGACTGTACTTTTGTGATGCGAGTCTCTACTTATTCTTACAAATTTTGATCCGTAATTTCAACCTTCATGCATGTGCTACTTGTTGTTGGATTCTAAGCGTTATTCATATTAAATTTGATATGATCTTTGCCTATTCAAAGTGTTAATTTCCCTTCATGAACATCAATTATATCTTTCCCTGTATTCATAAATGGTCAACCAAAGATTAGTGGACAGTTCTTATCTTCTTCGAAATTGGGAATCACAAAGTCTATAGGAATAATGAACTTATCCACTTGCATCAGAACGTCTTCCACGGTCTTTTAATAGATTGATCTGCTAGCTAAATTAACATTGATGTTTGCTTAACCTCACCCAGCCCCAACTTCTTGAATATCGATAAAGGTATAAGATTAATACTTGCTTCTAAGTTGCATAAGCACTTTGTGAATTCAAATTCACCAACTACACAAAGTATTGTTAAACTCCCTGGATCCTTTAATTTAGACAGCATCTGGTTGGTGACTATATATGGAGCTGCTGGGGCCAGTTAGAGCTACTGTTTGGTTATCTTCCCAAGTATGCTTCTTTGATAATATGTCCTTTAAATTTTGGCATATTTAGGCATATGTTCCAAAGCCTCTACAAATGAGAGATTTATTTGTAACGTCTTTAATTTCTCAACAAATTTTGCAAACTGGCAATCCAGCTTCTTCTTTTGTAATCGTTGAGGAAAGGGAACCTTGAGTTAATATGGTGGAGGGGCGACATAAGGAGGGTATTCACTCATATCCACTTCTTTCTTCTTTTCTTGCTCTTTCTCAACACGAGGAAAGAGCTCCTCTATTGTCTTTGTGGGTGGTTCAAGTTCCTTCCCACTTCGAAGTTTAATAGCCTTTAGTTGCTCCCTCGGTTTTGTTCCCAAAGTGCTAGGAAGAATGCCCATATTTCGTGTAGAGAAAGCGTTTAACAATTGGTTTACTTAAACCTCTACATTGTGGATAGAAGAGGCATGATTCTTTATTACTTGTTTAAATCTACCTTCTAGTTCTTTTGTGCATCATCTAGGGTTCCAAGCTTGTCTAAGATTTTATCCAGTTTGGATTCCATCAAACTCAATTTGTCTTGCTAGAAACCTGATGGTCTTTGAGGTTTAAACTGTCCTCCAGCGTTGTTTAACCCAGAGAAGTTTAGGTTATTTTCTACCCAGGGTTATATATATTAGAGTAGAGATTATATCCCCCTCCTCGACTCTATTGGGTTCCCATGTAGTTTACTTGCTTCGATCCATCATCCTTCATCAAGAAGCAATCGACTATATCATGATCCATCTGCCCATAGAGCTCACACTTCAATTGAACAACTTTTACTGTATGTGAGGATGAAGCCTTCATGTTGTTTAGCTGTCGAGTTAAATTATCAATTTTAGCTTGCATTTCTGTCATTTGATCGACAACTATAACTCCTTTTTGCTCATGAAGAGTTGCGGGTTGTCTACTATGCTTATTCATCCATAAATAGCTATTACTCGCCATTTCTTCTAACAGCTCTTCTGCTTCATCTACCATTTTCCTCATAAGTGATCTTCTTGCAGACGCATCAATTGTGCCTCTTATATATAGGGTTACTCTGTTATAGAACGTTTGTAAAAAAAATGCTTTAGGTAGGTTATGTGTGGGCATTTTCTCTGCAAGACTTTGTATCATTCCCACGCTTCATAAATCGATTCTCCATCACCTTATTGAAAGTTTGTGATCTCTTTGATAATCTTCATAGTCTTAGTAAGGGAAAAGTATTTATCTAAAAAGGCACGAACTAATTGGTCCCAAGTGGTGACGTTAATCAGATTGAGGGAATGGTATCAAGCTTTTGCTCTATCCCTTAAGGTAAAAGGGAAGAGTCCCATTCTTACAACATCCTCTGACATCTGTTGATAAGAGAAGGTATCACAAATTTCAAAGAAATTGATAATATTTGCGTTCGAGTCTCCATTCTTTAATCCATAAAATTGCACATTTTGTTAAATCATATTTAAAAGGGTTGGTTTGATTTCAAAGGAAGTTGTTTGCACAGGTGGCCTAGTTAGTTGCATTGAAGCCTAGTCTCATGAAGTCCATAAGGGTTCTTGGTTAATGCCCTTTGTTCGCTCCTTGATTCAAATCTCACTGAAACTCCTTGGCCATTGTTACTTTTGTAGTTTCTTCTTCTTCTTTACATCGAGCTTTTCTAATTGAACATTTTAAACGAGTGATGTCAAGCTCTACAGTTTTAGCCATGTGACTCGGACTTCTTGTAACTCTCATGTTCATGTAATAACACAGACACACATAAAAAATGGGAAGAACAGAAAAACTTAAAACCAATTAAAACACCTTAGACTAAGACAACTAAACTATTGATTGTGTCGTTTGAACTTTAAAATTTATAAGCCCTCAAATACCGCAAGTGCACATATTGCAACTGTAGTATAAGAGGTGTCAATCCCACGAGAAGGGGGACTAATCTAATTCTATATTATCTAAGGCTAAGGAAATTGAAATAATAGAAATAAAATTCACAAGAAAAGTAAATTTGAGAAATTGATTGGCAAGATTTGTAACTCAAAAATTAACACAAAAATAAATGAAATTTTAGCAATGCAGAAACACAATGGAAATCAATCAAGAGAATTAACCAAGTTATGAGAAAGGAGATTTTACTTATCATTAATGCTAACCTAGTCGATTATGTGTTAATGGAGCGTCAATTTTAGACGATCCTAAAGCTGATTACTCTTTCTCGAGTTATAACCATTAAACCATAATTTATAAACCCTAATTGGATTATGAAATTTGGAATCTCTCAATTAACAAAAGACTCACAATCCTAATTAGATCTATAACACTCTAATAAACTATCGGGTCTTACACAAGATGTCTCTTTGCATAATTACTGATATGATTAGTTACGGGTTCTATTGATTCACCTAACTGTCACTAATTCAATTCAATCATTTTTTGTTCACCCTCTTAGCTTATTACTGAATTATGCAAAAGCACAACAAATCACAATACCCAATTCAAATAACTCAAAATGAACTTGGATAACATTAAATCAAAATAAAATCCCAAAGGAAAGTTTAGAAGAACATCAATATTCCAAATCTTATCATCATACTATTCATCTCAATTCTATACATAAATAAAATTAAAACGAAGAGGAAATAACGACTTGGAATAGACGATGGAAGGCAATGACATCAAAAAACCTCCTGATCCGGGAAGTACATCAAGTCAACTTCATCTTTCTCTTCCTTCTTCTTTCTCTCTCTATGTATTCTCTCTTTAGGGTTTCAAGTGTGGCTGCACCAAAAAGCTCCCCTTTTTCTCATCATTTGTTGTTCTTTAAATAGTCTTTTATGTTTTAGGTAACCCTAGGGTTTTTTGGGTTCGAAAGGTCCAAAAAGTCCCTCAAAACGTGAAGTTCGTAAGCATCTGCATAACATAGGCCATGATCGTGGCTTACATCTAAGTCTTCTGTCACAATCGTGGCATACAAGCTATGATCGTAGGCCATTCTTAGAGCTTTTGTCAATATTATGGCATGCCTGCCACGATCGTGGGCATGTGTTATGGCCCGAGTAACCTCCAAAACTCCTCCATTCTTCGATATTGACCCTGAAATACTAAAAAACACATCAAGGTACCTTAAAAACATAATATTTAAGCTCAAAAACTTGTACTAACTTATAAAACACTTAAAACACAAATAATTAACAAACTAACATAATTCTAACCTAAACACCTAACAAATGATCGAATTAACGGCTAAACACATATCAAATTATGCCTTAAAACACGATGCAATTTAAACTTATCAACATGCTAACTACTGCAATGTGTTTCAACTTTGGGAGAGTTCGTTGAGAATACAGCCATTGAATAACGCTGAAAAATGTATTAGCTTGTATTGGATAGATATATCTCATTTTAATTGCTTACCATATATGGTTGGCGATCTCACACATAAAGAATAAGTGATCTTTTGTTTCTTCCTCTACTGAACAAAAAGGACATAAAGGGTCAACATTAAAATACGTGATTCTATCTATTGTGTTAAGTCAATTTTGAATAGTTAGCCACAGGAGAAAGGAAGTTTTAGGTGGTATGATCCTATTCTAGATAGTTCTATACCACTCCACTGCTGGTTTCTTTAACCTTAAGTAGTCTCTCGTGAGTTTATTAGAAACATGATGAGTAGGTCGATTATGCTAGAAGAAGATGTCTTGATTAAGAGGATTGGGAGAGTATTAAGGTTGCAAATGACTAATGCTTACAGGGAACTGCCAACTGCTCCCATTGATGAGTGAGTCCATTTTTGTGTGAAGTGGGAGATTGATAGAATTCCTTAGTTCACTTGAGGAGTTAATGAGAGCTCCCTGACCTAACCAGTTATCAAACCACAAGGATATTAGTTTCCTATTACCGATGGAGCAAGATATATAATTTTGGACAAGATTTTTCATTTAGAGAAATTGGTTAAAAAATAAGGAGTTGGATGCTTTCTTGCTGACTTCTCATATGTGTAACATCCCATTACTTATGGGAAGGTTAAATTAGTAAATGTGAGTGATCTATGGGAGTTAGAGATGTATTTTGTGTTCCTGCTTCCTTATGCTCATGCATATTATGCCTTACACATATCTGCACATGAAAAAAATTGTACATGGATTCATGAATAATTCCGAGTATAATTGGATTGATTTGTGAATTTTTGAAAAATATGAATGTTTTTACATTGGAAATATTAGGGATTAGTGGAAATATCGTATTTGGGAATGTTAGTGAATTTAGGAGTTATCTGTGGAGTATTGTGAAAGAAAATATATATATATGTATACTAGGGAACAAGAAATCAAAAGATATTTGAAGTTGATTGGTTTGTAAAGATGGGAATTAATGAGTTTGGTTCAAAGGGAACTTGGTTAGAGCCTTGGCCATAGGAAAATGACAAGTGTCACTTAGGCTTTTGGTATTTTTGCTAGAAGTAGGTTACTGTTCTTTAAGAGTTGACAGGTTAAGTGTAGGACCTCGCACCCACCCGCTTGCAAATATTGTCCGCTTTGGGCCTAAGCCTCACGCCCGCATGGTTTTGCTTTTCCCCTTCTAACCCATAAGAAAGGGATGAAAAGTTTCCACAGGACTTCCCAGAAGGTCACCCATCTTGGTACTGCTCTAGCCCTAGCACGTTTAACTTTGAAGTTCTGATGGGATCCGGTGCATTAAGGCATGAAAAACGCGTCTATAAGGGAGAGATTTCCACATCCTTATAAGGCATGCTTCGTTCTTCTCTCCAGTCGATATGGGATGCCTATGGCGCATCCTCACCCCTCAGGAGGGCCAAACGTCCTCGCTGGCACATCGCTCAGGTACTGGCTTTGATACCAATTGTACGATCTCGGCCTCTCGGGCCTTGCATCCACAGGGCCTTGGCCTCTCGGACCTCGCGCCTACCAGCTTGTAGATATTGTCCGCTTTGGGCTTCGGCCTCTAGGGCCTCGCGCCCGCACGGTTTTGCTTTTCCCCTTCTGACCTGTAGGGAAGGGATGAAAAATTTCCACAGGACTTCCCAAAAGGTCACCCATCCTGGTATTGCTCTGGCCCTAGCACGTTTAACTTCGGAGTTCTGATGGGATCCGGTACATTAGGGCATGGAAAACGCGTCTGCAAGGGAAAGGTTTCCACATCCTTATAAGGCATGCTTTGTTCTCCTCTCCAGTTGATATGGGATGCCTATGGCACATCGGTATCAAAGCCAAGTTTCGATCCTGGGATGCAAATGTGAGTGATGCATTCCATCTCATGAATGCATGAAATATAATGGTAGTTGTGACCAGAGTAGCCAACGATCAGAGCTTAAAGCTCAACGAGTGAAATGAGCTTTAAGCTCAAAAGTGATTCAAAGCCTCAGGCTCAACAATTATGAGCCCTATATGGGACAGATATTAATGAGCCCTACATGGGACAGTTTAGGCACTCGGTCACAACAAAATAATAAATGAAAAGTGAGTCTCATGTACACTGCATATGCATTAAATGAATGATTAAATTGTATTAAGTGAAAAGTGTAAAATGTGTAATGATGTGAATTATGTGTTATGTGATTGGGTGAGCCATCGATGATGGTTACTCACTGAGTTCGCAAAACTCACCCAAAATTTGCAAATATTTTTCAGGACTCTAACGAATACCCCGTTAGGCAAACGGGAGTATATCTACTGCATGTGAGTGAAGGAAGAGGTCGGGATCAAGTTGCGTCTGCATTATGTATTTTATTATTTTGTATAAATTTGATTTCCGCAATTTTTGTATAAACAATGGATTCCAAAATTTTTGCATCAAGTGTACATAAATGGATTTTTGTTATAATGTAAAGTTTTTATAACTGGAAATGTTTTATCTTTGTAATGGACTACAAATGGCTATTGAAATCCTATTGAGTTTATTGTTATGACTGAAAATGTTTATGAATGAAAGTGGGCCCGATCTGAATATCGATTTTTGCAAAATGTGTTAGTGTTTAAAAAAAATTATACCGACTTTGAATGATTGAGTACCCTAGTACGCTACCTTTGCGGGCACGAACTTGGATATCACCCACGATGTCGGGTTCGGGTCCTGCAAGAGTAGGGTGTTACATTTATGTGGTATCAGAGCCCAGAAGTACTATCTTATATGGGCAATTTCTGAAATACTGGTCAAGTTACATGCATTTAAGTCATGTCATAGCAGACGGTGGCAACTGATCCCTAGTCTGAGTCGCATTGAGTATGAGTTACACGCATGAGTATGTGTTAAATGTTTAAGCTGATATCAAAAGTGAGAAAAGTGGTGATATGTCATAAGGTGACAAAAGGGAAGTTGTGGATATGTAGAAATGAGAAATTGTATGTGATTAGTTGGTGAATGTATTATGGGATACGATGTTAATATTGAACTGTGAGGATATATCCTCGAATGTAAACTTAATGTGAATGCATTGTTGCAGATTGTTTGTAGAAAAATGTGTAAACCGTAGGAATGATGAATGTGAAAAAAAAAAGAAATTGAGGAAACTATAACCTCAAGGTTCATTATGCCATTTGGATTTGGAGATTATGCAGTATATAATGAAGTTTCATATCGAAAATCAAGATACAATCTATTGTAACAACATAAAGTGGTTTTATATGTATAAAGACAATTAAAGTATCATGGGCTGATTTTAGTACATGGTTTAGAATTGCTATCATAATGATTGCGTTGAGAATTTGGAGACATTAGATATACAAAGACATTTCAGAAATGTACAGATCAATTGAGTTTGAGGAAAATAAGAATATATGTGGAAATGATGAGACTAAAGTGTACAAGCCGATTAAAGGAAATAAAGGTTCTATAACCATGAAAGGGTAGACTTGGATTTGAAATGAATGTCGGATAAATGTGAAAAAGTTATGATTTAGCATAATAATATGTCTGTGATGCTCAGTTCAAAATTTCTTGATGATTTTGCATCTATCATTTTGAATGGATTGAGGATATATATATATATATATATATGGACGATGAAATAGAGGAAAATAGGAAAATGGGATAGGAATGAAAAAAAGGGAATAAAATAGTTATAAATGACCTTATAAGAGATGAATGATGTGTAGTATGGAGAAAGTTAGAAATGCAGATAAGTTGGGATATTATGTATGAAGGCGATTAAGGGGAAAAAAGGGATGATGAATCAATGGGAGGAGTTAATGTACTCAAACTGATAGTTCAATTATTATGAAACGACGTACCATTAGAAAAGGTAAATTCTGGAAAAAAAATTAGAGTAGAATCAATGTTAATAAGTGTGTTAATGTGAGGAAGAAAGTGCAGGGCATGATAATGGCCTACAAAAATAGGTTTCTATCGCGATCGTGTTGAGGTACCCTAATTGTAGGCAAGAACAAAGATAGAAGTGTTATTTGGAATCAATTGGAATTCAAGTATCATAAGCAAATGTTATTGATCTATTAATTGATGGTGGCATATGCCAAGTATTGGAGTAAATGAAGGTGTTTATTGCCTTATTGAGCCTTATTATGAGGATGTTCTGATTATAAAAGTTATGATACCGATTGATCTTATTAAGATATTATGAAATATTGAAATTGATTTTTCTTGAGGTACTAAGAATGATTGATAGATAATCATGGGAAATAGCTGATTGACAAGGATTTTATGAACAATATCGAGGATAGTACCAAGAAATCACTGAGATAGGGTCAGTAAACCAGTTGATTCAATTTAAGAATGAACAATGAAGGAACAAATCGGAAATGAATAAATAATGAGTCAAAAGTGAATATTGGCTTTACATCTCTAGTGAAGACTAAAGCATAATAGTTATAAAATGCTACTGAGAGTGTATGCATTTAGTTGAGGTAAAGTACCCAACTATGTAAGTGAATTTTTTTTTTGAAATGAGGGGACACTCTTACTAATGTGAGGTCGACATTATAGTTTGTGTAAACATGTTCGGGAGACACAAATTATATATGATGAATGTGTTACCAACACAAAAAATTATGTTTACAAATAAATTGAAATGTGTGGAGAAATTGGTATGAATGAACAAACATTAGAATAAGTCAATATGAAATCATAGGAAATCGAATGAAATGAGGAAATCAGTTGAGAAAGGGAGTTAATTGGGGAATTGAGAATAACATGTCATAATACTACTGCACTGAGGAATTAGTTACTTAAAGAATTACCAAAACAAATTATGGGCATAACAAAACAAATTATGGGCATAACGAGTCGTAGGATATATCTGTTGGAGTTAACAATGCCCTCGACAGTATTATGATACTGAAGGTTAAAATGATTCAAGCAACTTGATATCAACTAGTGACTATGATCATAGATAGTATTGTGAATGTGTTTGGAAAAAGTAAGATGACATTTTGAATATCTGCGAAAAAATGATGTAAACAGAATTTTTGAGGAATTTATAGCCGATGTTGCTATATATAACAAAGTTTCCCTTTAGAGATTAAGATGCAATCTGTTGTAATAATATAAAGTGATTTCGTGTACCTTGGGACAATTATAGCCTCATGAGCTGAAATTTGGATGCATGACTTAAAATGCGTTGTAATAGAAATTGCTTTGAAAGCTTGGAGACATTATTGTACGGAAACATTTTGGATATATGTGTATGAATAAATAGATTAGCAAAGATTGCGGTACTTAGTGAATTTGCAAGAATTGAAAGGGGTTGTGTAAATGAATATCTCCCAAGAAGGCTAGTGGTGTAAATTGATGCAGTGAATAGAAAATTCAATAGCAGAGTATCTCAAATTTGGATGTTAACATTATCAAATCGAGTGTATTAATGAGTGTAGAATGACGAGCTAAAAAAGGGCAAAAAGAAAGTGATATTAGCTTTTGAAATTTAAAATCAGTTGTGTATAAAAGGATTGGCAAAGCCTAAATTGAGGATTTAGAAATTGTGAACCTTATCG
>JAOTAZ010000006.1:19097225-19107586 GCA_025629785.1 Erythroxylum oxycarpum
TCTGTCCACCATCAACCAAACAGCTTTCTGTCCCCAGTTTCTGTTCCGTCCCGTCTTGTTCTGTTCTGTTCCGTTCCAGCTCCAGCTACCAGAGACGCTAACCAAACACAGCGTAACTGACATGTTTCTAAAGGTTAATACTTTCCTAACTAGTTATTAACATGTGTAAAAGATCATGTTGTCTACACTTTTCATTAGACATTCAAGTTTCTTTTGCGTTATTGAGAAGTGTTCTCCGATTGAACGAGCTAGAAGTCTACTCTAACCAAACAAACACTCCCAGAAAGTAATATTCTCAACCCCCATGGCTGTAATTGCAAGCAGATAAGAGGGCCAGTGTTTATACCAAGTAGTAATTCATTTTTGGTATCTATACATATTCCTGATTGTCCATTGGTAGTGCATGTCTCTCCAACTTAGAGTGGACGCAAGTACAAAAGAAGACATTCAGAACGTAGGCCAAAGAAATATAAGCAACCAGTGTAACAGCATCTTGAGAAGGGTTTGTATCAGAAGAGAACCACATTCAAAAATAAATATCTATTTCTCCCATAACTAATTGCAGCAGGGCACCTGCAATTTGCAGATAGGCACATTCTACAGAGATCATCTATCAGATACAGATAAGGCGATTCCAAATTAGTAAACCTTTATATGATGCATAATAAATGCTAAAATGCCAGACGTAGAACAAAATCAAAAGCTCATATAATCTGCCCAAGTTGTGGTTCTGCCAAAGCCTCTTATCAATTTTGGTCAGCAGTGAAAATCTCTCAAGGATAAGTGTTCCTTTTATCAACTTTCTCAACTCCTTGCAAAGAAACAAAGATACCATATATTGCAAGGTCTAACCAACTCAGAACAAGAATAATTATTAACAACCTCCTCTGAATTACTACATAACATAATCTGTTTACTAAGCAACCAAAATATGAAAATTCAATATATAACTCCAAACAACTCCAAGCTAAAAAAGAAACGTCAGTGACACCTCAAGCAGTCAAAGATCAGGCCTTCGTTTGAATATGATTGGGCTTAAGTGTGGTAGGCAAGGGTTCATGGGATCCCAATCTCCTGACCCCAACTAAAAGCACAAGTACTATTAATAGTATTCAACACCACAAACATAACATGAACCAGAAAGGGAACAGCTTTCAAGCTGTACTACACTAAATCACATTGCATAGATCATTCCTGAATGGCAACAGCATCCAGTGATAACTTTCATGAATAAAGGCTTCAACATATCCTGGCAAACAGAGGGACTCACCCAATCTGATTGCCATTTGGTTTGGAGGAAATGAGGAGGTCAGAATAAGGAAGACGAAGAGGGAAAATGTGATGATGAGGAGGACGATGAGAAGATAAAAGTTGCAAGGTAAGAGAAACGGTGATATGTTTGACTGAGGAGACTATAAAGTAGTAAAACTGAGGAGGTACACTCTACAAATAGGGCAACCTGAGAGAGGTTGAGGAAGAAGAGGGAAAAAGAAAAGTCATGACATTTTAGAAGTTCATGGTACTTGCATTTTCTTTCTATATACGAAAACAAATGTAACATAAAGGTCCCACCAAGATGTTAATGTTAGTGGAATCTTGCAAAAATATCAAAATTCAGTTGAAAATTTCTGACCAGAAGTTATTGTCACCTTTGCCTCTGCAAATTGATTCCATTTTTCATTTTACAAGATTAGTTCTTACTTCAACCCGGTCTAACATCATGACCTCATAACACTTTCCCCAGTTACAGATATATATATATATATATATACTCACACACAATCTTTGTATTCACAATCATTACACTCTAATGTATATTCAAATGGGAATATACAAAATATCATTCACCAACATTAGGTATCCTAGTCCCAAAACCAAACTAAAGGGCCAAATTCGAGGAGGAAAAATAAAAAGAAAGAGAAATCCACTCTAATATAGCTAAACAGACTCGACAGAGAAAACATTTAATTAGTTGGAGACTCCCCACAACTAATATAAGAGCAGAGATGGTTGGTAACACAAAAACGTTATAGTGGAAAACAGTTAGGAAAGCACAGCAGAGCCGCAAATATGTACTTGTGCTTACACATTACAAAATGAGAATGAGCAGAAAGATAACAAGCGCCAAAACAATGATTCCCAACAGCCACCAGCACTGCCAAAATGAAAAGCCAAAAACTATCAAAAAGCATAGCCGCTAATTAAATGACATAGTTTTCAATCAAAACGCTATAAATTAAGTGTGTGATACTTAATTATTTGAGGTTTTCTTAGATTTGATGGTAAAAATAAATTAACAAATAAACATAAAAGAATAAAAATAAAAAAGAAACAATATCCATATTGTACTTTTGTTTCTCCAACACTCATCATTAGGTACATCTATCCAGTTTTAAGTGCCAATAACTAATGCTCACTCTCAAGGCTTTTGCATCATGTTCTAACATCATATCCCCACTAACCCTACTGCAAAGTAGTTCTTCCACCACAAGTATCGAGCTTAAACAATACTTTGTTTCTGTTTGTTAACTTTCCACTTCATCCTGTTTGTTAACTTGACGTTTTAACTTCAAATCCAAACTCTATACACGAAACCAGCTTATTTAACAAATAATACAGGGTTACAGATTTAGCCAATACATGTTAGTCAGAAGGTTGTTTTATCATTAATACTATGTGATACAATACCAAGAGGAAATATCAAAGTAATACACACATTTGAGATTTTATGCTTTTCCAATTAAGAAAAGAATTACTTGCATATGAAGAAAAAACACATGATGCCAAAGCCAGTTCTTTGAGCAGTAATCTCCAATATTTGTATAAAAAACATCTTATATATCACTCTTGAAATGCTTGATCTTAAATGGGTTGGCTAACTTACCCAAGAGGATCTAGATTTCACACTTTTTGATGCCTTGGCTAGCTGGACTCTCGCTTGGGTTGTTGCAGCAGCTGAAGTCTCGATGTTTGACTGAATGTCATCTGTTGCAACAAAATAAAGCACAACATATGTGCACGAAATAGGTAAAAAGGTCCATGAGTTATAATCCTAAGGATAATAGTTTGCTATCAGGTTTTCGGTCATCTTACCAATAACCACACCCTGCTCATGAACTAGAACAGCAAGATCCTTGAATATGTCATTTGCTTGAGCAATTTGTTCTTCTATGTCTCTAATACCCTGGTCTCTTTCCTCAATTATGGCCTCGTTGAAGGCAATTTCGTTATCCAGCAGCAATACCTCCTGCCTGTGAATATTTATTGAGTAAAAAGATCAATCAGAAACGAACCTCCTTCAAGTTTCAAATTTTGTTTTCTGATACAATGTCATATTTCAGAGCCGTTAGATCCAATCAGGATGAAGCACATGAAATTGGCATTGTTAGCAAAGCATTGAAATGACGAAGAGCTTGTAAAGCAAGTAAATATACCTTCTTTGTCCCATAAGAAAAGGTTGTTTATCCTGATCGATACTGGGCTCCACATATTCACTAGAGGCAGAGCTGAAACAGTTTAAACATTTGTTGAGATAGGATAAATGTTCAATAAAATATTGAAATGAATAAAGGGAAAGGGCACAAAATACAGACGTCGAAGAAGGTGGAGCAGAAGGAGAGAAAGTAGACTCCTTCTCAGAAGCAAGTTGCTGCACTTTCTTGAATTCCTCTAGGGTCGTCTGGAAATCTCTTGCTAGCTTCGCATCTTCCACTTTCTTACTTGGCTGGATTCACATTAGAGTGAAAAAGAAATGGAGGAGGAAGTGTAATTAAACAAGAAGAGAAAAAGAGAGAGTAGAGAGCAAACATTGACGTTGATTTGGTGATCAGATTCGCTCAAAGATTTCAACTTGGCAGAAGTGTCCTTCACCAACTGAAGAATGCGTTGCCGTGTATTGTGGCTGCGTGGAATAGCTTTGTTTAGAGTGAGATCATGAGTTAAAACTAATGAATAGAAAAGAAGCAAAAAGTAATACATCTTGTGACGGTGGTCGGGAGTGTCCTTGACGGTGCCGATACCATCAACGAGACGGCGAAAGGCGGAAACGGCAGTGTTGATTTGGAAAATACCGGCGGCGACTGCCTGGGATGGGGTTTTGGAGAATGAAGATGAAGATGCAGAACTTTTTCCATTCTGCAGGTCCTGGAAGCTCATCTTTCTTTCAGACTTTTTGTTTCTTTTTTTTTGGAAGGTTTTATAATTAGTTAATGAAGTTGGCATAACACAGCGTATATGCATGTGGGTATTGTCTTCGTCTTGCTTAGGCTTCCATCAGTCTCTGGCCCAACCAAATACAATTTACCTTGGAGCCCACAATAATTGTTTCAACTTTAAAAAAAGAGTTGATATGCTCAACCAAGAACCCTCCTATTCATTGAGGATCTTATTATTACAATACATAATACATAAACAACCAACTTCTCTATTCAATGCCAATGGTAATAACAATGAGGGAAATCCTACACTCCCAAATTCATACACAATCTTGCTCAGCTTCGCGTCCATTGTGAACTTCTCTGTAATGCAGATGTACAACTACATTCACCACCCACCATTATCATTAGTATCCTGCACAGGCAACAATCATCAGACCCGAACCATGCCCCAAAAAGAGTAAAAATAAAAACAAGAAAACACAACCTTTGTGCCTTACCTTGGAACAATTAACCAGTATGTTTTATCAGTTTTAAAACCACCGGCGAGAAATTTATCTATTGCCCTGTTACTTGGCTTAGCTTCGACCATCTTCATCTCATCTTCTACGAGGGATGCTTGGACTATAGTACACTTCTTCTATGACCAAGAACACTAATTCATTCTCACAGTTAGGAAAGTCAAAGTTAAAGGTTTACTCCTTCAAAGTGAACTAGTATTTTATAAGGGCAGGTAGGCAAGCATGAAGTTCTCCCAGGCACTGAAAGATCCAATTCAGTAGTTGTTCACTAGGTAGCTCCAGAAGAAGTTCTGCCTTTGAGTGTGTAAGACATCAAAAAAGAAAGAAATATCAAGAAAGAAATTCAGAAAAGTTTGAAACAAATTCCACCTAGACTCTAGCTATCAATTGTCTCAAACAGAAACCAAAACCTGTTAGTACTAACACAAACCAATGGCAGAAATATGGATCAAATTGCTTGGTCGTTTGGCATGTAGATGTCTAAAGATTAGGGCAGTATTCTTGTATTTTGCTCAACTTAGACTAGGAATATGAGATCCAAAACCAAGATTGCTTGCCCTTTTTTTGCATGCTTTCTATAGCCACGATTCTAATTTTCCTTCATTGCGTGTGATTTAACATGACAAACAGAAAGAAAAACCAGCCCCTACAAGTGCCATAAGTTATAAAGGGAAGCATCAGAAAAACTACTTTTTAAGTACCTTTATTTGGTCTCCTTCAAAAAACAATGAGTTTCGATAAATGTCAGATGCCATTGAGTCCATTATTAGCTTGAAAACCTTTTTCCTCATATTTGTTTTCATGCCAACCATCTTCCCTGAAGCATGAATTCTCTTGATCCCCAAATCTGCTGCCATTCTCCTCACATAGAGCTTCTTCAATAGGACTTCCATTGAATAAGGCTCTTTTCCATACTGGCAACGAAGGCTCTCTGTAAATTGCATCAGACTCCATATATCTTTCTCTGCAGCTTTCTCAGCCTCATGAATAATTTCCATGGGATTCTCCAGATGATTTATGTACTCAGAAGGGAGATGAGGGTTTATACTCAAATCAATCTGGATTAAGGCAAAAATAAATAAAATGAAAATTTTTGCAAAGTTCTTCTAACAATGTTTTAGAAATCAAGTTAACTCTTTAATGGTGTTAGTTTGTCATACATGTATTGACGAATGTTCTATGCTTATGTCTTTAGATTTGCCACCACTATCTCATTTGATGCCTTATCACTCTGCATCTCTTGAGCATACTACCTTTATTTTTACCTCGTCATCTTTGTCTATAGACAATTGCTGAAACTTTGGTTCATTATAAATACCATGCTACTAAAGGGGATGCAGCTTTTTATTTGAATGCTATGATGGTAGATGAGTTTTCACTGTTAAAATCCAAATTTTTGTTAATTAAGGTCCAATTGCTATGAGTAAACACAAGTTCCAACTTACCGTACATAGTGTAGTATAAAGTTTTAATTTAATTTATCAATATTTATAACTACTTGTGTATGTTCAACTACATAGTGAATGGAATTAAGTTTGAGATTCAAAATGATCAACAAATAATATATTATTTCTGTTTTTGTGTACTTGTGTGCCGATGCGTATGTCCGCGTTGCACATGTACTAGTAACTATGGACTAAAATGTCCAGATTATTGAGCTGGTGGAGAATCTTGTGATCATCCTACTGACTAATTGGTGGAGAATCTTTAATTTCATTTCCTGATGTCAATCTCATGGATATGTAGCTTGCACCTAATTGATACAGTCAACCTGTATCCAAGAAGGGAAAAGCCGAAGATGACGAGCTCTGTACAAGTTAATATTCTGAATATAATATAGGTACCCATATCAAGATAGGCCAAACATCTCTTTTCTTTTCATCATAAATCCTTCTATCATATACCAGAGAATAATGAAGTACCTGGACTGACTTGTAAGGAATTGAAATTATCCGATTCTCTTCAACCTGCAACCGAATGCAAAAAAATACAGTGGGCAGTAAAAGGGCAAAGCAGAAGCAAGCAAGAGCAAGTCATTCATTCATAATAAATGAATAAGCTAACTTATATGTGTCAACAAATGTGAATAAAATTGTGATTCTGGTATGCTTCATAGATAATGCAATCATTAATCAAGCATTCTTCGGCGATTGAAAGCACAATTAAGACTCAAAATGAAAACAGGGCAGTGGTCGTAATTGATAGTGCTCCTTCCTCACAACAAAGTTGATAATGAAGTATACCTTGGATAAACTATCAAAAAGCATTTCAAAGAATAGATCAATGCCAACATTGCCAATGTCCCCAGTTTGTTGTTCACCAAATATCGTACCAAATCCTCTGATAGCCATGTCTCTCTCTGCAAGCTGAAAACCTTGGCCAAGTTCTCGGCATTCTTCAAGTGCTGCAAGTCTTTCCTGATATGTCAATACCTCATCAAAATCACTATTACCATCATTAATTAAAGGATGAGGATGAATTATGCTTAAAAGCACCAATTAAATAAGTGAAGTTTGATGATTGCATGGCACCACATACTCGTGCTTGATCAGACAACAATGACTTGTCAGGATAAAATAGGTATGCATGAGCTTCTTTATCTGCACGACCCACTCTTCCTCGCAACTACACAATTAAATAAAAATAGAAATTAAAACAAAATTTGATTCAAATATCTTCTGTAAAAGTCACCTCAGCAACTTATGAAGTCATGACCAATATAAGGGAGATGATTAGGGAAAATCGAAATCTGCTCAAAATACTCTTCCACTATTACGTACAAAAGACATGATAATTAAAAGAACCAAGAAATGTGAAACAAACAAATTCTATAAAGGTTCAGATGTCACCAGTCTTGGAAGAGTAAAAAAAATCAAAACAAAATGGGAAGTAGCTAGCCAACTTTTAGGAGAGACATAATTGACTACAATATTATAAACAATAATATAAACTATAATAAAAAAAAACTTTGCTGCATGCTATATGCCTTTTTCATAAAAGTCTTTTAAGAAATTCTCTTTTAGGCTATATTTGGTTGAACGTAAAGTTTTTAATGGAATGGAATGATTTATAATGGAATGGAATGTAAATGGATGTCATATTAGAAAATTGTTGTTTGGGAGGAATGGAGTGGTTCGTAATGTAATATAGTGAAATGTTATTTAAAAGAAGGGTTTATAATGTAATATAATGAAATGTTGTTTATTATTTTACATTCCAACCTAAACTCTCTAAATCGGAGGTAACTTAGTTTTACTGTTTAGGATGGAATGAGATGTAATATGAAACCCTCCCTTTTATCCTATTCCATTTCATTCCATTATAAACCTTCTCCCAAACGTAGAAAATTATTATATTCTATTAATAACCACCCAACCAAATATAGCCTTACTAACTTGGCATCTTTGCATCTAGTTAGAAATACAAGAAAGAACGAAACCTGATACAATTGCGCCAGGCCAAATTGTTGAACATCCTGAATAATGATGGTGTTTGCGTTTTGAATGTCAAGCCCACTTTCTACAATGTTAGTGCAAATGAGTATCCTAATATCACCTTTGGCAAATTTCTCCATCGTATCCTCAAGTTGTTTCGAGTATTGCTTCACAAATAAAAACATGCCAGAATGAGTTTTAAACCTAAAATGAGGTTGGTATAAATTGAAAGGGTAATCATTGAAACTGCAAATAAAATGTTAACAAATAATTAATCCATAGGACACCCACCAACATATAATAGTGCTAAGCAACACATTAAAGTCTTTATGGAAAAATAAATGCTCTGGCTTGGGAAAGATAAGATAACCATATCCCTAATAGTTAAAATTTGGTGTCATAAGCGCTGGAATTGACAGGATAATATCAGAAAATGTTATGGCTAATAATAAAGGAAAAGACACAGAAAGAGATAAGGAGTGCATAATCAAGATTTCTAATACGTAAAATTCAGCAGAGCATAGCCAAAAAGGCATGTGGTTAGATTAAAAATCCAAAGCTCAGAATGCAGCAAAATGTCAATTGGTACATGTAGTTTCCTGTTTCAGATTTA
Organism: Erythroxylum oxycarpum; assembly: GCA_025629785.1. Taxonomy (NCBI): domain Eukaryota; kingdom Viridiplantae; phylum Streptophyta; class Magnoliopsida; order Malpighiales; family Erythroxylaceae; genus Erythroxylum; species Erythroxylum oxycarpum. The sequence continues at coordinate 19,105,948 of JAOTAZ010000006.1, forward strand.
CGTCCACTAATAGATAGCGGCTCATTGGATGTGTAACATACAGTGGTTATTAGAAAGTACCTTCCCATGGGCCACAGCTATCTCAGCATCTGGAAGAGACTCTTCAAGGAAATCCCTCACTTCTTCAAGTCCTGCACGCATTTATAAAGGGAAAATGATATAATAAAGATCAGGTATAGATCAACTCTGGATGTAATATTGGAAGGAAAACTGTTAGTAATTATAAAGCAGGTCTGAATTATTCCAGAGTTTTACTTGTTGGGAGTGGAACGAGGAACCTATTTTATATAGTTCATCATTAATTCAACTAATTGCAACTCTTTCTGGGATAACATACTCTTTATCTTTTTAAGTTTCTAAAGACCGGGTACAATGCATGATCATATACCAGAACAAGATATATAAATATAACCACTAGAATACATAAGTCATATCAATCTTCAGCTACAAATTCAAATGGAAAAGAGATACCAAGCTTTCAACAGTACACACCTTTAATACGAGGCAACACATAAAACACTTGGCCTCCACGATCCAGCTCATATTTGATTGCTGATATTACCTTTTCTTTACTATATCCTGAAAGGCGGGTTTTTATAGGAACCCTTTCTGGAGGTGGAGTTGAAATTAAACTGAAAATTACATTTCAACTTTATCAACGGTAAGACCAAAAAATTGAACTTTCAATGGACAAGAACTTCTTGAGTTAGATATTTAACACGGCCATGGAAATAGTTTTTAGGCTTAAAGATGTGGAGGATATGCCATGCATGGTCTAGCCATTGAAGTGGACTGGCCTAGCACCACCTGCACCTTACAAGAGTAAAACCCAGAATCCTCCATGGGCCACAATCCATACAAAGCCATGTTAGAGCGACATGCTCACATGGTACTCCCAACACAGGCATGGCTAGAACAATTTAACCCAATTTTTCTTCAGGAGACAAGTTTCAATAGGAAATAGGCATATAAGTAGTACAATCTACATTTATTGAGTAACAAATGACTTTAGTACTTCCTACTTGTCCCATAAGAATAGCTTAAATCATAGAATAATTCCAAACAATCATAGAAGAACAATTCAATGATTTTGATCACACTACATATTAAAAATAATCAACGTGCTGACTCCAGATAGCAAATCCATAAGACCATAGATCTAAAATTAAACTACAAATAAAATTTTGTCTTGATATTAAAATTTAAAAAAATAGAGAAGAATATTACTAAAAGAATGGTCTCTATGAGCCCATGTTGTTCATTTTGGGTCGCACGCTTGTAGCCTACCATGGTCTAGGGACCCTAACATACCTAGCCCATATAAGCGGCAACTAAGCATAGCCCTAATTCTTGTTAGGCTAGATGATCCTTTTGAGATCATTGAATTTAAAAAGAACGACAATGGGAGATGCGGCTGGTCCTAAAGTTTTCAGTTTTAACTTTTACAAATTAATCTATAAACTTTTAACTTTTAGCAATCAAGTCAAGAAGCCTCCTTAAACATGCTAATAAGAATAAGGTGTCAATACTTTAGTAGGTCTTTAATGAACTGACATGTTTAAGGTTCATGAAGACTATCTCCTACAGGCTTTATTTTTCTTAAGATAAATATTTCCTTCATGGATAAAATAGTGAAACA
>JAOTAZ010000006.1:19154764-19171641 GCA_025629785.1 Erythroxylum oxycarpum
AATTTCTTATTAATGATTTATTATTGTGATGCCATGGGGAGTATAGTGGTGTTTGTCAGTAGTGTTCTCTTATCGTAAGATATGTACTGGAATGACCTACGGGCGTTCCGGTTGGTACTATACTGTAAGGGGGCGCAACATGAAGAGCTTAGAGACATGAAAGGGGATAGATTTCTTACCCTTTAGAGAGTTATGAGGAGCAAACCTTCATCCTTATGGTTCAAAAGGGATATCAAAACCGATGAACATGTTTGGGCATTTCTTAATCTAGTAATGTTTTTCTCACCCTCTTTTGGAATTGATTGTTTTAATGATTAATGTTTCTGGATTATGTATGAATGATTTAAACACTTCAAATAAATTATGTATGTATGAACCCATTGCCAGAATCTAGATTGCAATATGTAATCTTTGTACATTTGATTCACTTATGGTAAACTAATGGTTGAGCATCATTAGGGATAACATAAAAAAGGCCAAATGGATCAAGCTTATGTGGTTATTGTCGATACTAACCTATTTTCCTATTACGTAATGTGGTTGTCACACTAAATCTAGAGAGCTTATTTTAGATTATTTGATAGCTAGGCCAAATTAAATAGCTTGTTTTAATTAAATACAACCTTAAGGGAAATTAGGGTTAACATAGTATGTTATTAATCTATGGTTAATAGTTTCAAAGAGAAGTACAAGAACAATACGATGATTGATTATGCTCATTCATGTGAAGGTTAAGATTGAACCACGAATTGGATTCAAAACCCATTAATTAATTTTATCACTTTTGTATCATTGATTTGATTTATCTTCAGTAGCTTAATTGTACCTTACTTTTTCAATTGAATTTAACGAACCCCCTCTCTTTGAACCAATCCTAAAACCTAATTTATTCATTATAAAGGCTGGACACACACTCTTTGTTGATACGATTCTTGCTCACCACTACTACAAATTTAGTTGTGCAACGTTAGGTTATATTTTTTGGTATGTTCAATGAGAATAAAAAATTTTGGCATCTTACTAGGGAGTGAAGTGATTTAATTTTTATTTTTGATTTTAATTGGTGTTTTGAATATATATTTGTTTATAATTAGTTTTCTATAGTTATTTCTTGATCTTTTTATGTTTGTTAGTGTTTGTGTATGGCAGTGATGAGATTTCCTCACCAACAACCTATACAATTTAATCCCGAGATCGAAAAGGAATACAACAAAGAATTGAACTTAAGGAAGCCATGGCCAATCTAAGAACTCTAAAAGAGTTAGCTGCCCCATATTTGATTCAATGGCCTTTATTCATCACTTTTCTAAATTTTTCTAAACATATCACTTTTGAGCTTACGTTTAGCTTAATCCATCTTTTGCCCAAATTTCATGTTTATGTAGGTAAGGAGCTCATAAGCATCTTTTGCCCAAATTTCATAGTTATGTAGGTGAGGATGCTCATAAGCATCTCAAGGAGTTAGATGTGGTCTGTCTTAGTAGGAAACCTCCATGGGTGACAGAAGAACATATGTGTTGAGAACCTTTCCATTTTCATTGAAGGATGCAACAAAAGATTGGCTTTTTGATCTACATATAAGGAGTGTAAGCACATGGATCAAAATAAAGAGGTTGTTTCTAGAGAAGTATTTTCCAGCAAAAAAGACAACCAATATAAGGAAAGAAATTTATGGAATAAAGCAACCTCATGGAGAATCCTTTTACAAGTACTGGGAGCAATTCAAGAGGTTGTGTGCTAGTTGCTTTCACCATAATATCATAGAACAACTCCCCATCCAATACTTTTTCAAACAATTATTGCCTATAGATAAGAGCTTGATAGATACAATAAATGGTGGAGCATTGTGTGAAAATACTTCTATGGAGATAAAATTTTAATCAAAAGTATAGTACCAAATATTCAATAATTTGGCATTCACATTAATGTTCATGTTTGGGCATTTCTTAATCTAGTAATGTTTTTCTCGCTCTCTTTTGGAATTGACTATTTTAATGATTAATGTTTTGGGATTATGTAAGAATGATTTAACAAATAAATTATTTATATATGAACCCATTTCCAGAATCTAGATTGCAATATGTAATTGTTATACATCTTATTCACTTATGGTAAACTAATGGTTGAGCATCATTAGGGATAATATAAAAAATGCTAAATGACTCAAGCTTATGTGGTTATGGCCTATATTAACCTATTTTCCTATTACATAATATGGTTGTCACATTAAATTTAGAGAGCTTATTTTAGGTTGTTTGATGGCTAGGCCTAAGTAAACAACTTGTTTTAATTAAATACAACCTCAAGGAAAATTGGGGTTAACATAGTTTGTTGTTAATCTATGGTGTATAGTTTTAAAGAGAGGTACGAGAACAATATGGTGATTGATTATGCTCATTCATGTGAAGGTTGAGATTGAACCACGAACTAGATTCAAAACCCATTAATTAATTTTATCACTTTTGTACTGTTGATTTGATTTATCTTTAATAGTTTAATTGTACTTTATTTTTTAATTGAATTTAACCAACCCCCTGGCTCCCCTCTCTCAACCAATCATAAAAACTGATTTATTTATCATAAAGGCTAGACACACACTTTCTGTTGATACGATTCTTGCTCACCAAAATTACAAATTTAGTTGTGCAGCACTAGGTTATATATTTTGGCATGATCAATGAGCATAAAGAATTTTGGCATTTTACTAGGGAATGAAGTGATTTAATTTTTATTTTCAATTTTAATTGGTGTGTTTATAATTGGTTTTTTTATAGTTATTTCTTAATCTTTTTATGATTGTTAGTGTTTGAGTATAGCGGTGATGAGATTTCCTCATCAACACCCTATACAATTTAATCCCGAGATCAAAAAGACACTGGGAAGGTTACTTAGGAAAACTAGAATAACTCTAGCAATATAATAAGGAATTGAACTTAAGGAAGCCATGGCCAATCCAAGAACTCTAAGAGAGTTAGCTACCCCTTATTTGACTCAAAGGCTTTTATGCATCACTTTTCTAAATTTTTCTAAACATATTACTTTTGAGCTTAAGTCTAGCTTAATCCATCTTTTGCCCAAATTTCATGGTTATGTAGGTAAGGAGCTTATAAGCATCTTTTGCCCAAATTTCATGGTTATGTAGGTAAGGAGCTCATAAGCATCTTTTGCCCAAATTTCATGGTTAAGTAGGTGAGGATGCTCATAAGCATCTCAAGGAGTTCAATGTGGTTTGTCTTAGTAGGAAACCTCCATAGATGATAAAAGAATAGATTGTGTTGAGAACCTTTCCATTTTCGTTGAAGGATGCAATAAAAGACTAGCTTTTTGATCTATATATAAGGAATGTAAGCACATGGATCATAATGAAGAGGTTGTTCCTAGAGAAGTATTTTTCAGCAAAAAAGACAACCAATATAAGGAAAGAGATTTATGGAATAAAGCAATATTATTGAGAATCCTTTTACAAATACTGGGAGATGTTTAAGAAGTTATGTGCTAGTTGCTTTCACCATAATATCACGGAACAACTCCTTATTCAATACTTTTTCAAAGGATTGTTGCCTATAGATAAGAGCTTGGTAGTTACCATAAATGATGGAGCATTGTGTGAAAAGACTACTATGGAGACCAAAATTTTAATCAAACGTATAGTACCAAATATTCAATAATTTGGCATTCGTATTGATGTTCATCGGGTAAATAAGGTAAACAATTCATCTATAGAACATTGTTTAGATGAATTAACATTCTTTGTTTGGAAAATTATTGTAGGGTAGGCGTAGATGAAAACTTATGATATATGTGTAAATTTGAAACATCTAATAAATTGGTGTCTAACATTGTAAGATGGAAACATGGAGGATGTCAATTGTTTAGGGGCAAATTTTGCCCTACAATACAACTTATATTCCCAAACCTATAACTTAGGTTGCAAAGATCACTTTAACCGAAGTTATAGAGGGAATAAGCAGTAAAACTACTACCCAAATAGGTTGCAAGGTGCATAACAATTTTTACCTAGACTAAAAGCTCCCTCCTCTAACTTAAGTACATCGTTGAAAGATATAGTTAAGCCTCTTATAATTAAAACTTCACAATTCTGATAGGATGTGTAGCAGTTTTAGCACGATACCAAATTTAAATTTTAGAGATAAGGTCTAGCATTCAGAATTTAGAGAATCAGGCAAGTTAAGTGGCAGTGGCTATTAACTGTAAATAGGAGGAAAATGTCAGCATGACCTGAGATAAATGTGAAGATTGTTAGTGAAATCACTTTGAGGAGTGGTAGGATGCTTGAGGATCTTAAGAAGGCTACAAAAAAGATAGGTAGTGAAGAAGAAATTGAGAAGGAGAAAGGGATATACCATCTAGCTCAAAGTTAAATGCTAAATTCCCAATTATTGTTAAGACTAACCCTCTACCTTTTACGAGCATGTTAGTAAAGTCAAATACGGAGATCGGGGGGACTTTTCAAAAAGTTGAGGTGAATATACCCTTATTAGATGCAATCAAGCAAGTGCTGAGGTATGAAAAACTCCTTAACGAATTGTGTACCAATAAGAGGTAATGAAAATATTAGGATGGATTTCTAAAAAGAAATACCTCCTAGTGTAAGGAATTAGGCACGTTTACTATTCTTTGTAAAATTAGTAACGCTAAGATTAAATAGGCTATGTTAGATTTAGGAGCATCAATTAAAGTTATGCCTTGTTATATGTATGCTTCTTTAAATTTAGGCTCTTAACAGAAACTAGTATTATCATATAATTGGCTGATCATACTAATGTTTACCTAGACGTGGTGATTGGGGATGTGCTTGTGCGAGTGAATGAACTCATATTTCCTGTTGTTTTTTTACATGGTAAATATGAATGATGAAACTTCCTATAATTGGATACCTATCTTACTAGAGAGATCGTTCCTTAACATGGCCTAAAATAAGATAGATATTGGTAAGGGTACCTTCAGGATGGAATTTGATAGGGAATTTTCTCATTTCAATATTTTTCTAATGTTAATAAGCACCCCAAAATGACCATTCTATTTTTGCGATTAATATAACTGGCCCTTTAGTACAGGAAAATTGTGAGTGAAATTTTACAAATAAATTGGAAGCAGTTTCAACTCAGGAGAAGACTAGAGCTTTCAATGTCTTAGGAAAAAAGCTTTATTATTGGTTAAAAAGTGCTTCTTTATTGCTCAAGATATAAATTGTTTCCATATAAATTATGAACTTATTAGGTTGATCCTTTTGTGATTACCAATATGTTTTCTATAGTGTAGTATAGATGAAGGGTTTAAAAATAGGGAAGACATTGAATGTAAGTAGTCGTCGACTCAAGCCTTATCCTGAAGAATTTCAAGTGGAAAATGCAAAAGTTGTGATCCCTAGAGATCAAAAGTTTATCACGTGATAAGGAGAACATAAAGTTGAGCCAACGACAATAAACAAAGGCGTTGCTTGGGAGACAAACTAAGGGGAGTGCGTTCATTTTCCTTTACATTTTGCAATTAATGTTTTTGTTAAATTCTTCATTTCTTACATTTAATGTTACATTAAGGATAATGTAAGTTCTAAGCCTGGGGGTGAGGTAGGGGTAGGGAAATGTTTATTTTAAGTTCTTTTTGGTTGTTTTAAAGTTCTTTTTTGCATGTTAAAAAGCTCTCTTTTTTTATTGCTTCTAGGACTATACAGTCACAATTAGAGAGTGGAATTAACTAGAAAAATTAATGGCAACTTGGGCATATATTTAACTCTTGTGATTGGTCAATGTACATTTTCTTTATAAGAGTAGTTAGTAGTAGGTAGACATAATTTAATGAGATTTCGAGCCTTTTAGACTGATATATCTATATGAATCTCATTGGTTTTTTGTTTATATGTGACCTTCATGACATGTACATCCTAGCTTTGTCTTGATTTTCTATTTTTTATCATATGTGTTAGTATGAAAATGATGTAGGTATTCTTTGTTTTATAAGTTATATTAGCCAAATACCTTACCCAATGATATGATTTATCCTATTATTAAGCCCTTTAATCTTAATTAGCCTTTTCTTTTTGTGTTAACAATATTGTGAGCCTTTAATATTGGAGCATTTGTAATTGTTGAAGGTTATAGAGGCACAAGAGCATAAATGTGGGGGTGTACATATATGCAGTTGGTCAGAATTGATAGAATGTGATTTTTATTATCCATCAATGAATTCCATCGCTGATGTAGTTTCTTTCAATTTTTGTCTTTAATAAAAAAATAAAAAGAAGAGAATAAAAACAGTTATCAAGGAGGAAAATCATTTGTTTTACGAAATAATTCATATTAGTGTTTTCTCTTAAAGTTGTATGAAATAGGTGAATTGATTATGATATACAAAAGGGAGAAGTTATTGTGAAGGGTTACTCATTATGGTTACAGTGTATTGTTCATCATTTGTTATGGCTGATTCTTTCTAATTTTTTATACTTCATGTGGTTTGTAGTATGAAGGCTTGAATCTAATTTGTGAAATAGTGTTTTTGCATTCATCATAGCTAATGGTACCTATTTTTTGAGTGAAGGTTAATTTTTGCACTCGATACACCATTGACTATTTTTTGTGTTTCACTAATTTTGATGGCTTTTAAATTACATGACCTAAATATTTCTTACCTTAACCATTGGCCCTATTACAACCTTAATAGGGAGTTTAGTTAATCTGCCAGAATAGATAAAGAATTGAATGATAATTCTTTAGGAATATAATAGATACAGAATGAGTATTATTTAGATTGGTTTATTCCTAAGAATTTCTAATGATGATATAATGTTGATCTTTAGTTTGAAAACATAAATTTGAAATAAAAACAAAATAACTAACAAAATGACCAAAATATCTAAGTAGTCCCACTAACTACATGATGATGATCATGATAATGACGACAATGACGATTAATTTTCTTCTTATTATTATTAATTTTGTTATTATTATTACTAATTTTGTTATTGTTGTTGTTGTTGTTGTTGTTGTTGTTGTTGTTGTTATTATAGCTAAGTAATTATGTAGATTCCTTAAGGATATTTCTGTCTAACATGTCCTCAATTTTATTCCCAACCATTTGGAATAGACTTGGAATAGATAAAGATAGGGGGTGATGGGTTTACATATTCACTAACTCAAAGAATAAGTAAACCTTTGGATTATATATTTTGTATGTTTTCTTTAACCAAACAAGGGAATAATCTATTACAGGAATGGAATGGTTCTTCTAGCTAACCAAACACCCCATAAAAAGTCCTTTGATTCATGATTATGCATGTGAATATTTAGTGGTAGAGGTTGAAATGATATGTAAAGTCGTAGAATGACTTAATCATGAAAGGTGTTTAAGTGTACCTATATATTTACCTTTTTTTAAACATAATTTGTCAAAGTCTACCACTAGATTACTCAGTTTTTGAAGATAATGATTATTGATTAATCATGAGTAAAAACATTGAATGTTTAATTCTTACCACGTATTTGAAAGTTCTTCCTATTTTCTTATAAATCTACTCTTAGGAAACATGGAAAAAGAGGAATTGTTTTAGATTTAGATTTAGATTTTTAATTTTTTTTTCCTGAGGACAGTTAAAAGCTAAGTGTGAGGGAACTTGATAAGTGCTCGGTTGACTATATATTTACTCCTTAATGTTTAGTGATAAATGTTATGCTATGCTTAAGATACTTATTTTGGTTTATATTTTGTTTTAGGTATAAGTTGGAGGAACAAGGATTAAAATGAGCTAAAAACATATCCTTATAACTGTCCTAGTGATGTTTAATCTTATTTGCCTTTTTGGAACAAGAAGAGGATGAATTAGGGTGAAGATAGGATAAAGAACGAAAAAATGAAGTTATTGTAACTTACACAGTTGTGTGTGGGATCGTGCAACTCACTAAAAGCGTGTAAGAGCATGAAGATGTAGATTTAGCCTCTCTTACAACCTACAAGGTCAAATATGGACTTAAATGACTGTGTAGCTTAACAATTCTTGTAATTTTCACACACACATTCACCTATATGTGGATGTAGCTGACCATATATTGTCAACCCTAATTTTTAATATATAAGGGAATTTAAGAGGCTCAATGAGGTATAAAGAGTTTAGTGACACAAAAGGGGGGAAATTTTCTTATCCATTGGAGAGCTATGAGGAGTTAACCTTCATCCTTTTGGTTCAAAGGGCATATCAAGGCTAACGAACATGTTTTTCTTTTCTTAATCTAATAGTATTCTTCTCACTATCTTTTGGAATTGATTATGTTATTATATAATTAATATTTTTTGGTTATGTAAAATGATTTAAACACTTTAAATAGATTATTTATGCTCGTTGCCAGAATCTATATTGCAATACATAATCATTGTACATTTGATTCACTTGTAGTAAACTAATGACTGATAATCATTAGGGATAACATAACATACATTAAATGACCTGAGCCTGTATGATTGTTACCTAGATTAACTTATTCTCCTATTAAATAATTTGGTTCTCATACTAAATATGGAGAGCTTTTTCTAGGTTGTTTGATAGCTAGGCCTAATTAAGAGCTTGTTTTAATTAGATACAACATAAGGAAAAACTAAGGTCAACAAAGTTTATTGTTAATTTACAATTATTAGTTTTAAAGAGAGATATAAGAACAACAAGAATTTGATTATGCTCATTTGTGAGAAGATTAAGATTGAAACACAAACTAGATTCAAAACCCATTGGTTAATTTTATCACTTTTATACTGTTAATTTGATTTGTCTTAAATAGTTTAGTTTTACTTTGTTTTCTTAATTTAATTCAACCAAATCCTGCCCCCAACCAATCTTAAATATTGGTTTATTCATTACAAAGGCTAGACACAAACTCTCTATCGATAAGATCCTTACTCACCAATATTACAATTTTTGTTGTGGGGAGTTGGGTTTTATTTTCTAGTGTGTTCGATATGCATCAAGCTCATTACATATGACCACCATGTCATCTATATGTATAATACGAGTAGTGATTTTACCTTATATAAAAATAAAAGTGTAGTCTGAATTGCTTTAATGGTATCTAAAAATTATCGTAGATTTTGTAAATCTTCCAACCTATGCTATTAAAGATTTGTTCAGCCTATATAATAATTTCTTCAATTTACAAACCTTTCCATTCTAGCTATTTTTACCAGGCATGTCAATGGAAGCTCCAATTAAACTTCTTCAGGTAATTCATAATATAAAGGGCATTTTTTTTACTTAATTTATATAATGGCCAATCTAAATCTACAGTTAGGGATAAGAGTAAAAATATTAATTTTAGCTACAAGGGTAAATGTCTCTATGTAATCAATCCCATAAATTTTGGCGTATCCTTTTTCCACTAACGTTGTTTTGATTCATTCAATTTTTTCATCTACTTTATAGTGTAAATTCATCAATATCCCACCATTCTTTTTCCTAATGTACAATCAACAAGGTCCCATATTTTGTTCTTCTATAAGGAGTTCATTTTCTCGTTCATTGTAGTACTCCAAACTTCTTACTCATTGTTAGGAAAAGCTACAACAAATAATTAATTGACAAATAAGTTATTTGATTTTAACAATTTATGATTTGATAAAAATGAATCATAGGATAGTTAACCATACTTAAAATTTCATATTCATAATTAGGCTTTAAAGTAACTCTAGTGAGACATTCAGGTAATCTTTAGGTAGTTTAAGAACATGCTCAGTAAATGATTGGTGGTATATTAGTTAAGGACTCAAACTCTTTGATTGTTGCAATTACAACTTTTAGTTTAACCATGTTTCTATGCTCTAAGTTATCTTTTAGTGCAACTAAGTTTTCATGCTATAAAAAATAATTAATACCATGCTTCAAAGTTTTATTTATATTCAAATCATTAACATCATGGTTAAGGAATTGATACACCCCCTAAAATATTTTGAACTTTAAATTTCCTTTTAGTTCTCCCCTTAAAGTTCAAACTTAAGATAGAAACACAGTAAGTCTTTTAGGAGAACTATGTCTATTTTTATAAACATACATTAGGATAGAGGATGACAATATATTACACCATTTGATTTGTAACATATCCACAAAAAACAGACTATAAGCCTGTGGAGCTTGCCTTTTGGCATTGATGTTTATAGATATGTACTAATACTATATGTCTAAAGGCACAAAGTGGTAAATTTGGTACTAGTGTAGTAGTTATGGCCTTGCTAAGAGCTTGGAGTGGTGTTTGAAAGTTAGTATAGCATGAGGGACTTCAATTTATTAAATATGTTGTAGAGGAAAAAGCCTCTCCTTAATAAGACAATGGCATATGAGATTAAATTAATAAGGCATAAAAGTTCCAATAAAAATCAATTCTTTACTCGACCACCCATTTTGTTAAGGTATATTAGTGCATGTAATTTGATTTAGAATTTCATATGCCTCTAAATAATGCTTCAATATAGAATTTTGATATCCTTCTCCATTACAAGAACTTAAACATGTGCGTTATATTAAAACTTAATGATTTTGTTAAATTAGAGTCTCTCCATAATAAGACAATAGCATATGATATTAAATTAATAAGGCACAAAAGTTCCAATAAATGCCTTTTTTTTTTGCTTAACCACCCATTTTGCTAGGGTGTACTAATGCATGTACTTTGATCTATAATTTCATAGGCTTTTAAATAATGTTTTATTATAGAATTTTGTTATTCTCCCCTATTAGAAGAACTTAAATATGTGTATTATATTAAAACTTATTGAATTTGTTAAAATTTTGGAATAATAAAATTCACTTTGCTTTTTAACTACATTAACCATGACTATGTCATCCTAGTATAATTATCAATGAAGGTAACAAAGTAACAAGATCCCCCCAAGTTTAGAATTTTAAATGGATGCCATACATTAGAATGAACAACCATAAATTGTATATGAATTTTGTTTAAACTTGATGGAAATGAATTTTGATGACTTTTTTTTTCTAGTTTGCAAATAACCTCATAAATAGTTGAGACATCAATCTTTTCAACTAAAATAGGAAATGATTATTTAAGATACTCAAAATATGCATACCTCAATCATCAAGATTGCAACTAAATTTTAAAATTTTCTTCTCCACCTTAGAATGATCTGTAGTCAAATTTTGATGTAACTTTTTGGAACTCTTACACTGTAAGTCCAAATAATACAAGTTCCCTCTTTTAATACTATAACCAATTTTCTACTTTAATTGGATGTTAAAAAGATGAAAATTAGGCCAAAAATTTACAATGCAAGATAAGTTTATTGTTATTTAAGAAGAAAATAGACATTATAACATCAAGATAGGAGAATTAAAATAAGAAATCTAAATTCTAGGTATTAAAGAGAGTTAAAGATCCTTTCCTTATAATTGGAGTCTCATTACTATTAAATATTAGCAATAATTTTCTGTAAGGATTATTTAAGTTTTTATAGCCTGTCTAGAATCAAATGCCATAAGATTTGTGATGCCAGAATTAGTTATCCATATACTATTACAAATAGGTGTAAAAACATTAAAAGACTTACCATCGTTATCTATAGTTACTAATAATGTCAATGTTATCTCAATAATATCATATTTTGGGTTTGTTTTAACAACAACAATTAGGGTTTTCCTGGATTTTCTTCTATAAAGTGCTTGATTATGATCCCATTAATCTAGATACTCTACAAGTTCATAGTAATGATCTTTATTATGACATGAATGGTCGTAATGGGTTAGCTTATTTCCACAACATCATTAGTTGTCTTTGATTTGTTTTGATTACCATAACTATAGCTTCAAAATTTTCAAAGTCTTCTTTTAATATTTCATGAAGTACAACCTCTTATCAGGACGAGGTATAGTAGTCTTCCAATGTTTTAAATGATTCCTTACTTTGAATTTCTCTACGAATCTATTTAAAAAATCATCCAATCTAATAAAAAAATATGTACTCTTAATTTTTTTATAGGCTTTTGATATGTTATAACATCATTGGGGATCATTATTGAACAATTTATCTTGATTATCTAATTGCTAAAAAAATCATCAGAGATCATTAATGAACACTTTATCTCGATGATCCAATTGTTGTAAAAAATTATGTCAATTATCCATAGTATTCAAAAAGAGATTTTCCATTTTGTTTGACAGTCAACAATTTATAGTTTAAGGAAAAGAGTTGTAACTTCTAACTTTTAGTGTAAAAAACTTTAGATAGTGCATTTCAAATTTCATAAGTAGTGGGTAAGCTTAATTATTGGTTTATGATCTTTGGACTCATAGACATCAACAACAACCTTTTCACTTTTTGATTTCCATCATACCACTTTTTTTATCCTTCATTCATTTTTACAAGTGGTTTTGTTTTATATGAGAGTTTCTCTTCTGAGCAATATGAATCTCTATTATTTGCAACCAAAAATTATAATTTGATTAATTAAAAATAACTCTTGCATTAAAAACACCTTTAGACCACATAAAAATAGGAATTGATGTTAATTTATAAGATTCAACATTTTCTATCTTTTTTAGAATTATTTGTAATTATCAACATTAATTATGATTGCGCTCTATACTCACTAAACCAAGACCCTTCGTTCAATACAAATTTTCAAAAACTTTGTTCAACAATATGTGAAGCTAATAGTTCCATACTCACATCACTCATAACACCATATTCATAATACAACACTCATAGCACTCCACACTTTATGCCCAACAATTCTAGAGTAGATGGTACTATTTTTTATAAGATGGGTAACAATAAAATAATTTGGACCAAAAAGAACCAAAATAGGAGTTAGATGAGTGACAAAAAACTTTCTCTTTGTAAGTAAAGCATAACTCTAATACTAACTTGAAATACTCAATTCTATCATATATTTGAAGAGAAAGTATATATATGTACAATGAGAATATAAACTAATTAATTGTTGATTTACAACCAGAAGCTAGGGATTTAATTGGATTTAAAAATAAATTATAACTATAGAATCCTAAGATTTATAGTAAAAAAATCTCAACATAATATTGCATTTTATATATTTAAGAGATTATGATGAAAATAAAACAAATTCATAAAGGGGTTTTGGAGACATTTAACATATCCATCCTCTTTTTTCTTAATTTAAGGTTAAGGTTAGATTTGAGTGAACTTTCGTGAGTTATTATATCATGATTCTTTTGAAGTCATAAAATGAGTATTTCTAAGTTCACATTCTATTAATTATAAAAGTATAAGGAGTTTTGGAGACATTTAACTCACTTTATGTTCTCTAAGACATATTAAAGATCTTGATTTATATCTGCTTTAATTTAAGTCTTAGTCTAGCTGTATGATCAATGATGTACTCCAATCTCCCATATGATATAGATCCTCAATGTTATTATCAAAATTATTGAGTATTTACATTTTTTAATGGTTTATTTGGCTATTAAGCTTATTCCAATTATTCGTGCATAAAAGCATTGATATTTTTTAGTATATTTTTACATCAAGTTTTATCATTACTACATCCATTTTTTAATAAATTAAATTCATTGAATGCTAAATATAAAGTCAAGGATTACGAAGAAAATAAGAAGAAAAATTAAAAGATACACTCCAAGAAGAATTTTGTACCTATAGATTTTACAAACCTTAATACTAAACATTAACATACCACTCTAGTGAGGTGTTCCATCTAATGATTTTTTATTGAGAACCAATATATGCTTTCTCATCCATTAAATTAACTCCTTGAAGAATCATTTATAATATCCTCTTTTATCCTAAAATAACTAATAGTTTCTCTCCCTCTAAATTTTGTACACTAATCTTCCAAAAAGAAGCGTAAAAAGCATTAGCTTCAACTTGTAACTCCATTTAGTTTGTATAATCTAGTATATGATTCCTTGCTAAGTAGTAGTGGGACAAGTGATTTGGAATTGAATGACCACTTTCTTTCATAAATTATCAGATTATTGACATTGAAAAAGGAGATGATCCAGTGTTTCAAAGGTAGTAACATAAAAAAAAATAGTTTTTCCAAGTGTCCAAACAATTTATCCTTGGTAGAGAGTTTACCATAGATAAGCAACCAGATAATGAAATATATTTTAAAATTGTTTGTGGAAACTACATCAGAATAATCCATGAAAGTTTAGGTTTCTATACCTTAATATTCTCCATCAAAGGACCTAAAGTACTCTAATTTTCTTACGAGAATTTAGTTCTAAAGCCATCCCCTAATCTGATTCTAATCTAACCTCTTATCCAATTCCTTAGGTTGAAAATAAGTTATATAGTCTATCAGACATTGTACCTTAATTTACAAGTTCGAAAGTCATCTTGACTCAAATAATGGGAATGAATCCAATTCACCTACAAGGATTCCTTACGTATAATATTCTCTATACCTGCTTCATCAAAAGAGTTAGTTATTAGGTTTAAATGGAATTACCCTGAGGCCTCCTTCAGTTTTTGGAAGGCATATCACTTTGCTAACAACCTTGGAAATATAAGAAGTGTTGGAGGTGTCTGCGCAAAGAAAGTTCCTAAAAAACTTCTCAATGTTTTGATTAAAGTGTAAGGGAGAGCAATACTTACGGCCCTAATGAACATCTAGATAATTCAATACCGCATTGATCAATTGAACTCTTCCTATAAAAGATAGAGACATGTTTCACCAATTATCAATTTTTTCTTTGATTCTAATTATTAAAGGTATAAAGCCCTAGTCTATTGGTCTTTAATGGAAAATTGGAATCCCTAAATAGGTAATGAAAATTTCTTTTCCTTGACACCGGTTATGGTGAAAAACTAGTCAGATAAATGAGCTACAAAGCAGGATCTAAAGAAGTAAAATTTCTCCTTATTCATAGATAAACTAAAGATAACTTTTAACAAAAGCATTCATTAGAGATCTTATGAAGTGTGAATTTGTACTAGGGAAAAGTAGAAGATGATATGTGAATGCTAGACTATTTCTCTAATTTCTTATATTTCTTATGATACTTGAATTTTCCCCTATTTGATACATTACTTAATAAGCCTTAAAAGGAATTCCTTACAAAGAAAAAATAGGTAAGGGTTTAATTATCTTGGATGGAGTTCCATTAAACAAGGTGCTATAGGAAAATATCATGAAACATTGATGTATCTAATATGTGTGAAGTATAGTGTGTTTTCTAGGTGTTAAAGTGTTCTTTTAGTATTTTCTTAGACAGTAATCTTGTGTTTAGGACTTAGATTTATGTCTTGTTAGTGTTTTTGTGTGTTTTGTTTGATTGATTATTAGTTAAGCTAAGAATTTGATCATAATTATATGCTTCAATGGTTGTTTAATGTGTTTAATGATGAGTGGAGACAGGAAAAATTGAAGGAAAGATGAAGACAAGGCTGAAAAATAATACATGCAAGATTGTGCATGAAGCAGCAATAGGTTGGTGGCTTTTTGGCACGATTATAACAGAGAGTTACAGCAAGGTCATTCCAATTATGCAAGGAGTTTTTTTTAGGTCGCGATTTTTTTAAAACTTTTAATGATTAGGAACTTTAGATCAAAAACATGTGAAAAACCCTATAGCTCAAGAGTATAAAAACAAAGATAAAAATGTCACTTGCTGGCTAGAAAACATTAAAAAAAGAAGAAGAAGAGGAGATCAAAAGAGCGAAATCTGAATAACAAAACCTACTGAATTCTAGCTCAAGGCAAAGAAGAGAAGATATTTATATTCAATTCTCTACTATTTTCTTTTATTTCATTATTGTTGTTGAATATTAATGAAGTTTCAATTGACATATATAGTTACATCTATGGATTGTAAAATTCCTTTTAAGAATTACTCTAAATTAATTTGCTAAACTTTACATTCTTGATTTAATAAAATATGCTTGTGATGTTTATTGCTTTATATTCATTTTGAATCAAGAAATTAAATTGGGTTATTTTTGTTATATCATACAACAAGAGATGGTACCTCAATAGACTTATAAACATTAAATTAATAGGCAATTGAAGAGAGAATTTAATTGTTTATTTGTTGCCCATAAGATTGCTTTAAATCCAGTTGCATAGCTAGGAAGAGTTTTGATAGATCGAGAGATCACAATTCTATATCTATTTATTATAATTGGGATTATTCGATTAGATCTTAAGATAATGTAATCATAATTATTGGATATCTAGGGTTAAGTAGTATTAAATCATGAAGATAAAGTGAAGACAAATAAGTATGTAAGTAACTCCTAGTTTTCATCATTGATCAATCATCTGAACTTTTTTTCGAATAAATTTATTGCTACTTATTTCATTGTTAAATTACAATTCTTTATTTAGTTTAACTTTTAGGATATCATATTATTTTTTACATTAAAAAAAGTTTACAAGAATTATTTGGTGACTACTCCAATCCTTGTGGGTGATACTTTTTATGTTATAAGATAAGATCTGTATAATTATGGTAAAGAAAGTTTTTATTTTAAATATATAAGCATTCCTTTGGGAATAAGGTATTTAGAGTATTAAGCGAAATATAGGTTCATCATAAAGTATAATTCAAATCCTAAAGTTTAAAGGATTCGTTTAAACCTTGATACTTTATAAGATAGGCAATATGGACTAATAACTAAAGCCCTTTTAGCCCTCTCAATCTGATTGCAAACTTTCCAAGTTTTATGTTCCTTCAACTAGCAAATGTAAGAGTAATGGAACTAATCATTGATAGCGGATGGGGATGTAACAATATGTGTTGGGACCCATTTCCGAATCCCAACCTCTTAGCAAAACCATAACCATAATCACTTCAATTTCTTAACACAAATCGAATCGAAAGGCATATGAAGGCGAAACAAACTGAAGATATCGAATCAACGAAT
>JAOTAZ010000006.1:19214363-19231883 GCA_025629785.1 Erythroxylum oxycarpum
GGTTAAAAGGTGTCATGACACTTGGAAATTAGGTAAACATTCAAGAATTCAAGTAAATTCTTTTATGAAAATACCATCTTTAATCATTCAATTCCAATGGCTCTAATTGAAATTCCAAGATCATTTTCCCCAATTTTCAGTGCCATTGGACCGAAATCTTCAGTACCGAAATTCTGTCAGTCAGCCACTTGGCAAATTTTTCGGTCCAAAATTTTCTCCAAAAATTTTCAGAAAAATTCCCAAAACTCCCAAAAAATGTAAAACACATAACAGTCCCCTCCAAATAATTTTCCAAACATGAAATCATATTTTTCCACAATACAATCACATTTAGACACATATACCAGGAAATGTCATGAACATCTCAAACGAGCCTAAACACTCTTAGCCTTGTCCAACTTACTATTCTACCCTTCCCATCGGGGGTGGGATGATACATATTGTCCTCAATGTGACAAGGCAACCACAAAGGAAATTAAAACACAAAACATGACATCAAACAAACAAGAAAGTAAAACAACTAATAAGGTAACTAAAACAACGTAAAAAGTAAAGGGAAAGAAAGCTGGAGATTCTGGTGGCGAAGGCGTAGAGGAAGGGACTTCAATGTTCTTCATCCGGATGAACTTGAGGAATTTCTTTTTGAGTACTATTGCTCCTTATGAACTTGTCTCATTTGGGTGTCGAGCTCATTAATTTGTAGTGTCATTTGTTGATGGTTTTCAGCCATTTGGTTAAGGATTTGCTAGAATTTGTCGACATCTGCTGCTACGGTTGGTTTGTCTTCAATTGTTGCTTCTTAGGGCTTCGGGCCGACTGAGAGGAGGATGGTTGAGAAGTGGCTGCATCCTTGCCCTTCCTGTCCTTAACAACAGTGCGTGTTTGAGTATTTCGGAGCTCCATAGAATGGGGCTCTAAAATTTGAGAGAGTATCAAATAAGGTATATCAAACATATTAGGTTTAGCTGTCCGCACACTATCCACATCAAGATTGTAATGCAAAGCCAAAGCAGTAACAATGTAAGTCATGCCAAAATATAAGCTTTTCTTAGTAATGTAACCCACAATAGATCAAAAAATACAATAAGGGGTGTTCACTTTAATTTTACGACCTATGCACCAAAGAAAGAAAAGTTCCTTTGCTAAACACTTATTGCTTTCAGTTTCATTAAAAACAATTAGGCACAAAAACTTGTAAAGAAGAAAGTGCTCGGTGCTACGAATCACAGTGTTGGGTGCATTCCTAAAGTCAAAAGTGTTTTCACCCATAAGGATCTTCCAATAATCATCCACATAAAAATCATTATGGTCATCCAAAATTATGGTGTTAGATAATTCAAAAAGCACATGAATGATAGTATAACCCAGCCTATATGCATGGCCACCTATCCTAAACTAGAATATGTCCATTTTAGTATTTTAGTGCACAATGGTGAAAAATTATACATTTATCATAGGGTATGGCAATACATTATAATGAATTAAACAACCCCAACCAATATTTGCATCCAATCTTTCAATGTTACGCCTTAGTCCTAGAGTTTCTAACATGTTAAAATCAAAGTACCTAGGAGGTAATAACTCTATATCCTTAAAGTCTCGTAATCTCATACCTTCTTCTTCCTAAAAAATATGGAATGAGGCGTGAAAAGTGGCCGCCATATCACGTTTACCTTCTCCGGAGACTTGGAGGTGCAATTGGTCTGTTGGATTACAGGCTACAAGCTTCTTTGGAGTCATTTAAGGAGAAAAACCTATAAAAAGAGTCAAGAGAGAGATTAGCACGTTTTTTAGAGAGAAAGAGAGAAAAACTTACCAAATCCTTGGATTCTTGAGGGGGGTAATATGAAATAAGTGTTAAGGGAGTGAATAATGATGGAAAAAGTGGAGAAAACACCAAGATTTGGGGGAAAGATGAAGGATTTGTGAGGTTTGAGTGAGTGGATTGAAGTAAATCACACATTAGTATAAACTCAATGTTCGATATACAAAATGCACAAGAAGGGGGGTTGAATTGTGTATTCTTTTTCGATGATCCCCTTTTTGATAAATTTTTGTAAAACTTGTTTTTTTCTCAAAACTATTGGAAATCAGGATTATGAAATATTGCAATTTATTTTCTAAATGCTTGTATGAAACAGTAAGATTAATAGACAAGAGTTGAGAGAGAGTCGACACGGCAAATTTATACTGGTTCACCCCAAACCGTGGGTTACGTCCACTCCTTAGAATCCTTTATGAGATTTCACTATACTTTGCAAAGATACAAGTATTTTTTTTCTTCGAGCCTCTTCAGGTGTCTTACAACAAGTATTCTTTTCACACTTCGCCTCTTCAGGCTATCTACTTTTCTTCTTTCATCTGAAAGATGTTTCGACCTTTGTTACAAATAAGAATAGCTCTAAGTTTAGCACAGTAATATTTCTAGCTTTTGAATTTCACTAACTCTTTCAAAAATCTCAACTTTTTGTAGTTTTTGACTTCGAGTCGTATTTATAGCCTTCGTCTTCAACCGCTTCTTGATAACTGCTTCTTTCTTCTTATTTCTTGATCTTTGAAGAATCAGTTATTCAGTTGAGTTTTGTAACTAACTAAAACTAATTAGTCACCTGCCGTGGTATCGGGTCTTCCGTCTTAGTTTCTTTCGTCTCAGTTTCTTCCGTCTCATTTTCTTCTGTCTCATTTCTATCATCTCATTTTTATCGTCTCACATTCGGCTTTGGCTTTCGTCTCATATTGTTCCGTCTCACTTTGCTTTCCGCTTTCGAGTCATATTGTCCCGTCTCATATTGTTCTGTCTCATTTTGCTTTCCGCTTCCGTCTCATATTTCTATCTACTTTCGTCTCACTTTCTTTCTATCTCACATTTTTTTTCATCAAAATCATTAAACGTAAAGTCATTTTGACTTAACATGGGTGTCGGTTTTAGAGTTAGAGCATGTGAGAAGATGAAGAAGGAAGAAAGAAGAAGGGATTTTTAAAATCCTTCAGCTAGGGATCCCATAATCGTGGGAATCCCTGTGCTTCCCACGATTGTGGGTTAAGGCTCTAGAAAGTTTCTGAAGAGCCATTCCACATTCATGGGAAACAGACACATTCCCACAATCATGGGCACTATACAGATACCCAATCTTGATTTTCCAATCCAAGCTTAGCATGCATTCCTAACATTCAAGCAACCTGTAAACACATTAAAATCACCCAGCCAATAAGAAATTTGAAGAGAAAACAAGTTAAAACTCAAGCAAAACCTAAGTAAACACCAAAAAATCATAGCAAAATTAAACCAAACATAATCAAAACCAAACAAATCAAAGAAAGAAGTAAACAAAGACAAGCAAAAGAAAGGTAAACATGCTAAGTTAAGGTCATTAGCTTGACCATTCCACATGCATTCATAAAAGGGTGGAAGAAAAGAAAGAGATGATTTCCTTTTCTTGTGAGTATGTCCCTCCATAGTATGGCTTGCATCTATGCCCATTGACTTAAATGCTTCACACTTGTCATTTTCCAACTCCAAAGCTCTATGGGGAACATTTCAAGGATCTTGAAGGGTCCACTCCATCTTGATTTGAGCTTTCCGGAAAATAAAAGTTATGAATTGAATAAAAGTTCCAAGTCCCCACTTAAACTCCTTCTTTTTAATGTGATCATCATGCCACTTTTTTTTCTCTTTTTTTTACAACTTAGCATTTTCATAAGCTTCAAATCTCATCTCTTCCAATTCATTAAGTTGTAACAACCTCTTCTCACCTGCAAGATTCCCATCTGTATTCAACTTCCGAATTGCCCAATAGGCTCTATGCTCCAACTCCAAAGGTAAATGGCAAGCCTTTCCATACACAAGTCTATATGGAATAGTACCTATGGGTGTCTTGAAGGCTATCTTATATGCCCAAAGTGTATCGTCTAACTTCAAAGCCAAATCTTTCCTTAAAGTGCTCACTACCTTCTCTAAATTCTTCTTTAATTCTTTGTTCACCACTTCCACTTGGCCACTTGTTTGTGGATGGTAAGGAGTTGCCACAAAAATGACTCCCTCCATCACTTATTATTGCTCTAGGCACTCCAAATCTAGTGAAAATCTTCTTGATAAATCTTTGCACCACCTTTTCATCATTGGTTGGAGTGGCTACGACTTCAACCTACTTCAAAACGTAATCAACTCCAACCAATATGTATGTGTTACCTAAGGAGGATGGGAATGGTCTCATAAAATCCAAGCCCCACACATCAAATATTTCCACTTTCATAATGTTCGAAAGTGACATCTCATCCTGCTTTGATATGTTGCCCACTCTATTGCATTTATCACACTGTAGCACAAAGTTTCGAATATCCTCAAACAAAATAGAACCCACATTTTAAGATACAAGCCACCATCTTGCTCATTCCATAGTTTCCTGCATACACTGAACTATGACATTGAGTCAAAACGTCAGGCTTTTCATCTTCAGGGACACACTTGCGAATCACATTGTCAGCACAAATTTTATATAACACAGGTTCATCCCAAATATTGTGAGAAAACTAAAATAAGAAACGCTTCCTTTATTGATATGAGAGATCAGAAGGAAGAATACCACCTAAGAGGTAGTTTGCAATATCTGCAAACCAAGCACAAAAAGGATTTTCTACCATCATTAAAGCCTCATCAGGAAAGCTCTCCTCAATTTCCTATTCTTCTTCATGGTGCCCCCTTTAAGTTGTGATAGTTGGTCTGTTATAATATTTTCTGCTTCCTTCTTGTCTTTAATCTTAATGTTGAATTCTTGGACTAGAAACACCCATCGGATGAGCTTAGTGACCGCGCATCCTTACGCTAGTCAAAATAAAATAACTAGACCTACTACTATAGCATTGGTGGGTCTAGGTCGATCCCACAGAGAGTGTGTGTAAAGTTTATGAAATGAAATTAACTGGTGTTTAGGTTTAACATGGAGGGGGGTGGTTTAGATTTTTGAAAGAAGAAAATAAAATGGAACTAACTAATAAAAACAAATTAAAGAAAACATGCAAAAAAATGATAAAAAGGGGGGAATTCGGTGGGGACCCAGTTCTTTTGGTTCAATCTCGACCTATACCCTAATTAAGCATATTTCATTAATTTGTTGTTCTTTAACCTCTCCTAGTAACTATCAATCATGAGTTAATAATTAACTCAAGTTGTCCCTTAGGTTTTGTTTAATCAAGATACGATCGTTAATTAAACCTAACCATCGAATAGCCTAGGATACAATCTCTAGATTTAATTAGGTAGTAGCATTATGAATTAGAAAAACTGATTAATCAAGGTAACAACAACATATGATGCGTCATTTAAACTAGGTCATGTTAGCCCTAATGATTACGAATCATTAGTCACTACACATAAATTTCAATATAACAATTACGGATTATATCAAAATTCTAGCAATAGTTTTGTAATTAATGATTCAATGAGCATGTTAAAATCATTAACTCACAATGCCCAAAGGGTTCATACACAAATAGCCAAATAATAATGAAAATCCAATTATCCACACATAATACCCAAATCAATTAACATAGGATAACACAATTAATTTCTAATGAGAGAAAGAAACAACAAAATAATTTAAAAATACTTAACTCAGGTCGTCGACATCGATGTTGCCTCCGAGTCGGCATCAGGACTTCTAACTCTTCATGGGTCTTTTCCGAAAAAAATGCTTCAGCCCTCATTCCAATCCCTAGCCAAAAACCCCTTGTCTTCCTTCACTTCCGCATCTCTCCTCTTGATGTACTGTTCACTGATGGGACAAATAAACGTCCTTTCCACTGGTCCATGCTAGCTGCTCTCCTGCGCTCTCCCTCGTCTACGTTTAACGCAGAAAAATGTGTTAAACGCAGAACTCTTATGCACGCCCCTCTGCTCTGTACTGTACACCTCTCTACTATTCCCTTGATGTGACCAATTTCTGTCACTTCAGTTGGTCTTCACTTAAAACCCTCTACAGCCTCCTTCACACTGCATTAGACACAACTGTTGTCTGTGTTATGTAGACGCGTTGTGCGTTTAACGCACAACGACTGCATTACATAGACAGCATTTTGCATTTAATGCGCAACGGCTACTCATGATGTGCTGCGTTGCCTTTTTTGCTTCATATTTTCCCAGCTACTCACAAGTCGTTTTGTTTGCAAGCTGCATGCATTTTTTCTCTTTCTTCACAATGCATGCATCCAATATACATGTGCGCTGCTCCTTGCATCACCATTGTGCTCCCAACATAATTTATGTAGCTTACGTTTTTTTTCTTTATGTCTTCTTTCTTTTTGTCTTTTAATTTTCTTTATCTCACTCTATGAAGACAAGTGAGTATTGATCTTTGAAAAATGGCCCAAATGCAATACTTTCGACTCACTTTAATTTCTTTGCTTCCAAATTGTACCTAAAATCACATATGAATTCAACTGAGTATTTTAAGCATTTTTGTACCATTAATCACTAAAGTGTAAACGATTAAATATATCAACAATTAAACACATATCAATTTTACCCACACTTAGCTTTTGTTCGTCCTCGAGAAAAACATCAAAATTAAGCTCATTGACCCAAAACATTGACTCAATTTTCATATTTTTCCATGACTATATAATCACAAGCAAAGACGAGTTACTTTCAAAAATCATAGTAAGATATCAACATTTTAAGCTTTTACTCATAATCAATCAACATTCATCATCTTCAAAAACTAAGCAATCTAATGGTAGACTCGGAAAATGTGTTTAACTAAAATATATCATGTGTACACTCAATACCATTCATGATCACGACAATCCACAACTTTGTATATTATTTCATTTCTCCACCACTAATGTTCACATGCAAAATCACAAATCAATGGAATTTTTAGGGTTGTAATATGGGTTAAGGTAAGGTGAGCTATATTTGGGTCAACTAGCATGAAAGTTATCAAAGCTAGGGAAACAAAGCAACACTCATCAAAAACTGGGTACCGTCAGCTATGACGAATGCAACATTTATTTTTCACAACCTCATTCAGCTCTCACACACCAACCACATGAAGCATATATCAATCCGAATGAATCAATCATACAATTTATGTCAACAATACATTGAACTCACAAGAATGAACCTCTGAAGGCAACATCTACCTCATATTCAACATATTCAAATAACAAATTCATTACAACTCTAGGAAGATGCATAAACCATAGACAACTTTTCAACACATATGCAACTCTTCCTTGATACATTTATTTTAAACAATTTTTTTCTTCATTCTTCTTTTTTCTCCTTTATTTTTCATTTTCTTTTCTTTTTTTCTTTTCTTTCTTTCTTTTCCATTTTCTTTTCTTTTCAACTTTTTTTCTTTTTCTTCCTTTTCCTTATAAAAAATTAAAATAAACTACAACAACATGGGATTTTCAATGATAAGATATAAAATAACATCCCAACATTATAAGCAACCTTCACATATATACACCCTCACCCTTAGAATTTTGTATATCCACAAACTCAACAATCGCAAATGTTCCACTAGCTTTATGACTTGGGCAGGACATTTGGTTAAGTTTAAAAGCATAAAATGTGGTTTATATAAAAAGAAAGGCTAAAGCTCAAAGGGGTTTATCAAGGAAAAAATCATGTCAATAGGATAGATTATTTGGCTAATGTAGTTTATGAAAAACAAAGAATGCCTAATCATATCCATGTTAATGCATGTGATAAAAATTTGGTCTCGAATAGAAATTCAATGCAAAATCGGGATGTACACATCATGAAGGTCACATATTATCAAAAGGCAATGAGAATAATATGGATGTGTCAGTCTAATAAGGCTTAAAATCTCGCTAGCTTTGCCTTCCATTAGTCACTACTCTTGTAAAGATAATACATATCGACCAATCACAAGAGCAAAAGTATATGATAAAGTTGGTATGAAATT
The DNA here is from genome assembly GCA_025629785.1 of Erythroxylum oxycarpum. Taxonomy (NCBI): domain Eukaryota; kingdom Viridiplantae; phylum Streptophyta; class Magnoliopsida; order Malpighiales; family Erythroxylaceae; genus Erythroxylum; species Erythroxylum oxycarpum. Next base: position 19,222,298 of record JAOTAZ010000006.1, read on the forward strand.
CTCTAGCCAATCCACGCTCTATTCATGATTATATAATCCAAGAAGCAATAGAAAACGAGAAAATGTTTGTTTCATCTGTTTTATTCTTTCTCTTATTTTGATTGAAAACTTAAAAACAAGTAAAACAAACAAATTAAAAAAAACATGCATATAAAAATTAATGCAGAAATGTAAAGGAAAAGAAATTTACTTCCCTTGGGTTGCCTTCCAAGAAGCGCCTTGGTTTATGGTTGCTGGCTCGACCCCTTCTTCTCCTCATGTGATAAAATTGTGATCTTCGAGTATTACAGTTAGCGCCACTTCCACGCAAGGTAGTTCCGGATAGGGCCTTAGCTTATCATCATCCTCATTTAGCGTCTTTCCTATCCTCAGATTCTCAATCTTGACTGAGTCCATATACTCTAGAAATATTTCGAACGTCTCTTCACCTTTTTCTTCATCATTTAATTCCTCCAATCTATTATGTAAAGGTAAATAGTTAGTTTAAAAAATAATCATAGACTCAGTACTTACCTCCGAGCTAAAAGATGTGTCCTTTTCAACTTCGAGCTCCTTCTCTACTTCTTCGACACAATCAATTCGTTGAAGGTTGACCTTAAAATTCTCGAGCTTCTGTTGAAATTATTGCACATCCTGTAGAAATTGCAAATTGTTAGCAGCAAGATTCTTAACAACTTCTTCTAGAGATGCACCTAAATCGTGTTGGCTCTCCAAATCTTGAGCATTAGACCATGTGTTTTTTTGAAATTGCCCTCCATCCTTTTGGAATTGTAAAGTATTCTACTGCATTTGCAAAGTATTAGCTTTCAAAATATTATTCAACTCTTCCAGAGATGGACCTAAGTCGTGATAGGAAGCTTCTGGTCTGTACGAGAATTATTGTGCATCCTGCAAACTATCATGGAAGTAATTCTGATGATTATCCCATCCATAACAAAAGTTAGGTTGATCAGTTCAAACATTGTTATAAGATTGAGAATATGAGTTATAAAAGAAATTACTTCCGTCCATATCGATTTTTTTTTCAAACACAAAATAAAAATGAAAAGATCACCAAATAACATAAAAGAAATTAATTACGAATAAATATATACAAAACACCAATTAAATCACAAACAAAAACTCAAACATCGCACTCTCCAGCAACGGCGTCAAAATTTGACCGCGTGTCGTTATGCTAGTCAAAATAAAATAACTAGACCTCCTACTATAGCAGTGGTGAGTCTAAGTCGATCTCACAGAGAGTGTATGTAAAGTTTATGAAATGAACTTAACTAGTGTTTAGGTTTAATAGGGGGAGGGGTTGGGTTTTTGAAAGAAGAAAATAAAATGGAAGTAACTAATAAAAACAAATTAAAGAAAACATGTAAAAAATGATAAAAGTGGGGAATTCGATAGGGACCCAATTCTTTTAGTTCAATCTCGGTCTACACCCTAATTAAGTATATTTCATTAATTTCTTGTTCTTTAACCTCTCCTAGTAACTATCAATCGTGAGTTAATAATTAATCTGAGTTTTTCCTTAGGTTTTTTTAATCAAGATACGATTGTTAATTAAACCTAACAACCGAATAACCTAAGATACGATCTCTAGATTTAATTAGGCAGTAGCATTATGAATTAAGAAAATTGATTAATCAAGGTAACAGCAACATACGATGCGTCATCTAACCTAGGTCATGGTATCCCTAATGATTATGAATCATTAGTCGCTACACATGAATTTCAATATAACAATTACGGATTATATCAAAATTCTCGTAATGGTTTTGCAATTAACGATTTAATGAACGCATTAAAATCATTAACTCACAATACCCAAGGGGTTCATACAAAAATAACTGAATTATAATGAAAATCTGATTATCCATACATAATACCCAAATCAATTAACATAGGATAACACAATCAATTTCTAATGAGAGAAAGAAACAACAAAATAATTAAAAAAATATTTAACCTGGGTCGTCGGCATCGATGTCGCCTCCGAACTGGCATCGAGACTTCTAGCTCTTCATAGGTCTTTTATGGAAAAATGCTTCAGCCTCCATTCCAATCCTTAGCCAAAAACCCCTTGTCTTTTGCTTCACTGCTGCATATCTCCTCTTGATGTACTATTTACTGATGGGACGAATAAACGTCCCGTCCACTAGTCCACGCTGGCTACTCTCCTGCGCTCTCCCTCGTCTGCATTTAACGCAAAAAATGCTTTAAACACAGACTTCTTACGCACGCCCCTCTGCTCTGCGCTGCACACCTCTCTATTATTCGTTTGATGTGACCAATTTTTGTCACTTTCACTAGTCTTCACTTAAAACCCTCTGCAGCCTCCTTCACACTGCGTTTAATGCTGCATTTCACGCTGCTATCTGCACTAGACGCAACTATTGTCTACGTTACGCAGACGCGTTTTGCTATGCTACCATTTCTTGCTTCATATTTTCTCAGTTACTCATACGTCGTTTTGTTTGCAAGTTGCATGAGTTTTGTTCTCTTTCTTCACTATGCATGCATCCAATATACATGTGAGCTGCTCCTTGCTTCACTATTGTGCTCCCAACATAATTTATGCAGCTCACGTTCTTTTCTTTGTGTCTTCATTTTTTTGTCTTTTAATTTTCTTTATCTCACTCCATAAAAACAAGTGACTATTGATCTTCGGAAAATGGCCCAAATGTGATACTTTCGACTCAGTTTAATTTCTTTGCTTTCAAATTGTACCTAAAATCACATATGAATTGAACTGAGTATTTTAAGCATTTTTGTATCATTAATCACTAAGTGTAAATGATTAAATATATCAACAATTAAACACATATCACCTAGTCTTGGCATCCTTCTTATCAAAGAGATAACGTAACGTCGCATGGTTTGTAAGAATAATAAATTGTGAGTCTAAAAGACAATAACAAAAATTTTCACATGCAAATAACAATGCAAGCAATTCCTTTTTAATAGTGGTGCAGTTTAGTTGTGTTCTTGTCAAGGTATTGCTTGTATTGTAGATGGCATGCAACCTTTTCTCCTTTTGCTGGCCAATTACACAACTAATAGTATGGTCACTTGCATCACATATAATCTCGAAGGGAAGAGACCAATCTGGGGACATCAAAATGAGTGTTGTTGTAAGTGCCTTCTTCAACCTGTTAAAAGAATCCAAACAATCATCATTAAACACAAAAGGCACATATTTAACTAATAAATAAGTCAAGGGTGTAGCAATAAGAGAAAAATCCTTGATGAACCATCTGTAGAACCCTAGATGACCAAGGAAGGCTCAGATGGCCTTGATGTTGGTAGGTGGTGGTAGCTTTTCAATCACTTTAGTCTTGACTCGATCCACTTCAATCCCCTTGCATAAGATCTTATGGCCCAATACAATTCTCTCTTGGACCATGAAATGATACTTCTCCCGGTTCGAGACTAGATGAGACTCCTCACATATTTGAAGCATTCTATTTAAATTAAACAAGCAATGATCAAAAGAATCTCCAAAGACAAAAGTCATCTATAAATACCTCTATGATGTTCTCATTCATGTCTACAAATATGGCCATCACGAACCTTTGGAATGTGACAAGTGCATTGTATAAACCAAAAGGCATCCTTCGATAAGTGAAAGTCCCATAAGGACAAGTGAAAGTGGTCTTCTCTTAGTCTTTCGGGTATATAAACACTTAATTATACCCTAAATATCCATCAAGAAAATAGTAAAAAGAATGGCCAGCCACCAATCAATCATTTGGTCCACAAAAGGTAGAGGGAAATGGTCTTTCTTAGTGGCCAAATTGAGCTTCCTATAATCAATACACACTCGTCAACCTGTAATGATCCTAGTAGAATTCTTTTCATCATATTCATTCTCCATCACTGTCATGCCACCCTTCTTAGGCATACACTGCACTGGACTCACCCACTTGTTATCTGAAATGAGGTAAATAATCCCTGCATCCAAAAACTTCACTACCTCTTTCTTCACAACCTCTTACATGTTTGGATTTAACCTTCTTTGTCGCTCCTTCATAGTTTTACATCATTCTTCTAGGTTAATCCTATGTATATAATTAGCATCTATTTTACTATGGTTGCTGAGAATTTGGTTGCTGAAACCAAATTTTCTTGTAGTGCCACATTAGGGCTAATCCCCCTAATATAAAAAATTTGCCACCTTATGGCTGTCATCATCTTTTTAATGGTCTCCACCACTTTCTCTTCTTGGTCACAAACCAATTGGTTGGAGATAATGATGGGTAAGGTATGGTTCTTACCTAAAACGGTGTATCTTAAGTGGGAAGGTAAGGATCTAAGCTCTAAAGTGGGGGGCTTAACAATGGAAGGTGATGTGGGTGTATATGTTCTCTCCAACTTCTTTAGCTCAACTTCCTCACGTAATTCGTCTTCTCTCACACTCTCATTCCCGTGCACTTCAATAACTTCATCAACTTTCTCTTAAACCTCCTTCACATACTCATCCATAACATCAATTTTCATACATATAGTAACATCCATCAGTTTCTTCAAAGATTTAGACATGTTAAATTCAACCTTCTCATCACCAATTCTCAAAAAAAGTTTTCCTTCATGCACATCAACTAATGACTACCAGTATTCATAAAGGGCCTTCCCAAAATCAATGGATAATGTCTATTTGCTTCAAAGTCTAAAACAAAAAGAATCAATAGGAATGATAAATTTATCTACTTTTACTAACACATCTTCTACAACTCCAAATGGCCTCTTGATGGATTGATCTGTAAATTAAATGAGCATGGGTGTTGGCTTGACCCCTCCTAATCCTAATTTCCTAAAAATAGACAAAGGCATCAAGTTAATACTTGCACCTAAATCACATAAGCATTTAGAAACTTCAAAGTCACCAACAACACATGGAATAGTAAAAATCCCTAGATCTTGTAGTTTTGAAGGCATTGTGCTTAAGATGATCAAACTACAATTCTCTATCAAGATTACCGTCTGATTGTCCTCCCAATTCCATTTATGTGTGAGTATGTGCTTAAGAAACTTGGCATACTTGGGCATGCACTCTAAGGCTTCCACTAATTATAAATTAATTTGAAGCTTCTTCAGTTTCTCCAGAAACTTGGAAAACTGAGTGTCTACCTGATGTTGTCTCATCTTTTGTGGATACGGGAGTTTAGGCTTGTAAGTTGGTGTTGGTACATATGGCCTCTCTTCTACTATGTCTTCTTCTATCTCCTTGCCTTTCCCCTTCGTTTAACTCTCCTTTTACACACTTGCCACTCCGAATTGTGATAGCCTTAAGTTGTTCCTTTAGGTTGGCTTTAGTGTTGCTTGGTAGGCTACCTGTATTTCTAGAAGACAAAGTAGCAGCAAGTTGACCTACCTGAACGTCCAAGTTATAGATGGAGGAAGCATGGTTCTTTAAGATTTGCTCATATTTGGCGTCCTGGCTCGCAAACATCCAATTTTTATTCTCATCCTGCCTTCTTTAACTTTCCTCTTAGCTTGAGAATTTGGACCCCAATATGTCCATTAACTTGTCCATTTCGCTGTCCAAAGACCTAAGATGGTCTTGCTAAAATTCGAGCAATTCTTGTGGTTTTGCTTGTCCACCTGCGTTGTTAGTACTCCAAGAAAAATTTGGGTGGTTTTTCCACCCTAGATTATAAATGTTAGATTATGGATTGTTACCTCGATGTGGTTGGCCCAAGTAATTTATCTGTTCTGTGCTACTAGCTCCCAACAAGAAGCATTATGTTATGCAATGGTTGTCCTGTCCACATAAGTCACAGTGGACCAGCATGGCTTTAGCTGTGGATGAATAAGCTCCTTACATATTGTTCAACTACTTAGTGAGGGCAATAATTTGAGCTTGCAAGGCTGTGACAGAATCAATTGGAATCACCGTTTTTTGATCCTTTATGCCTTGCCTACTCCTTTCATTCGACCATATGCAACTATTACTTGCCGACTCCTTCAAAAGATCATGAGCTGCCTCATTGGTTTTCCTCACCAATGACCCTCCAACAACTGTATCTATTGTCCCTTTTATAGTCTAATTCACACCATTATAGAATTATGTACTAAAAACTCCCTTGGAAGGTTGTGATGTGGGCAACTTCTTTGTAACTCTTTGAAACTCTGCCAGGCTTCATATAATGACTCCCCATTATGTTGTTGAAAGTTTGTAATTTCCTTGATGATCCGTGTAGTCTTTGTCAATAGGAAGTACTTGGAAAGGAAAGCTTGGGCTACTTACTCCTATGTAGTAATCTGAGATGCACTAAGTGAGTTGTACTATACCTTAACTCAATCTCTAAAAGTGAATGGAAATAATCTAAGCCTCTCAGCATCATCAGACATCCCTTGGAATCTAAAAGTGTCACATATCTTGGAATCTAAAAGTGTCGCATATCTCCAAAAAGTTTGCTAGGTGGGCATTAGGATCTTCATTTGATAACTTATAGAATTGAACACTATTTTGGAGTATGTTCAGGAGTGTCGGCTTGATTTCAAAATATTTTACTGTGATTGCAGGCCTTGCCACTCCTTGTGGACTAAATCCGGGCCTTATAAAATCCATCAATGTTCTCTCGACCCTTCTTTGTTTTCCTTCGTCCGCCATATTTGTTTGAAGATTTTTTTAGCCCTTTGCTCTCCTTAACCTCCTCTCTTGTCTTATAATATCATAAAATTCATCTTTAAAAGCTTTGTCGGACCTTCTTGTGCTCCTTATGATGATGCATTTGTAAATACATATTGAAAAGTATCAAACACTCTCAAATAAAAGTTACCCAAACTAAACAATATACTAAACAAACAATCCTCGACAATGGTGCCAAAAACTTGTTGATTGCAAAACTAATTCACTAGTTTTATGCTCAAAACTGCAAGTATATGGGGTGTAGCTTGTGGTAAAGAACATATATCGATCCCTTAGAGATTGTGTTTGGACGTTACTTAATTCAGGCTACTTCACTTGAGAATCAATTTTAATGAATAGAAATTGAAAAATTAAACTAAATCAAATAACTAACAATGAACAAATGATAAAGGAAAAGTGCAGAAACTTGGAATTCAAGATTTAATAATTAGAGATCACTTTTTCCTATCTTATCTCCCTCCTAACTTATTAATTGAATTATGCCTCACCTAAGATGTCCTAATGTATTAACTACCCTCTCTCAAGGTGTAATTAATTGTCCCTAGCTAAATTAAATGGAAATGATTAAACAATCTCTCAATCTTTAGAATCAGTCCACCAATTTAACTAATTATGAAGTTATCCTATGGGTAATCAACTAATTATCCAAGATCTCTCTCTAACTAATCAATTAACTTGATAAATGTAGGTCTATAGATTGCCAATTCTCATTGTCCAGCCCTACAAAATTTATCCAACTCAATTTTTCAATATATTGCAAGGTATAAGGTCAACATTCATCAAAAGCATCATTTATTCAAATTAATAAACTAGGAGCTCATTAAGTAGTTCAAAAGTAATCTCTACAAATAACTCAGCCACTCATAATGTCATTAACATCCCCAACAACCAGAAAATCCATAATAAAGATGCTAGAAGAGAAAAATGAAATAAGAACTAGATGAAGCAAGTTCCTCCTCATCTTTACCCGAATGTTGAAAATCTAGAGTTGGTGTGCTCTTTTCCCAATTTGGAATGAAAATATTGATTCTTTATATCTCGTTAGGCTCTAAATCTGTGTTTTAGCTCAAAGGAGGCAAGTTCTCACAACTCACCTTCGGCCTTAGTTTGCCCTTATATAGTCACAAGAACCTAAAAATAAGTGAAACCTGCGTTTCTCTTCGAGTTAGGGATCCCACGATCGTGGGAATTAGCATGAATCCTACGATTGTGGGTTCTTGTCTTACAATTCCTCCATTTCTCCTCTCTTGGTCCCTAGCTCAATCATAAAGGTGGCCACCCTCCATTACTACATCAAAATAATCAATTGTTACCCTAAATCAACATCAAATGTAAAAGAACAACCATGAAGATCAAACTAAACAAAAACACACAAAATAAATTCTAAAACACAACAATAATAACCTATTGTGCAAGAAACACATGCCAAGTACTTTGAAAAATACACACTAATGCACAACTATCAAAAGACTTCTAAGCCAAGGTTAAAAAGATATGTGGACGGGGGGTCTCCTTATTTAAGACGCCTTGCTCTTTTCAAGACTTTTGTAGGAATGTCATTGTATAGTACACCAAATCAAGTTGTTTCAATGCATTGTTATATCCATTGCCATAACTTGGGGGTAAGGGGATCCTAAAGCTTCTAATTGTTCTAAATGAACTTCCAATTCATTGAGTCAAAAGTTCTCTAGAAATTAACCGTTATAGCATAACATTTTAAACTGTTTCCTTTATTGTAATTCCTAAAATACTCTTATACTAGGGCGATTTTGTTCCTTATATTCCTTCCCTTGATTAATGCTCCTTAGCAAAGGTTGATAATTGAGCCTAGAGCCTCCTTGAATATTTTGCACAATAGTTTTGTATAGATGAAGTTGTAGTAGGAAATAGGCTCATAATCACTAAGATCATTTGGCTTTAGCACTTTGGGTACAAATGTGATGTATGTTTTGTTTGGTTCTTTTAGTATGACCCTATTTGAAAAGAACTTCAAAATATATTGGTAACAAGATTTTGTTTATCTAGTTCTAGAAATTTTAGAAAAAAAATCCACTGTATTCATTTGGCCCTATAGATTTTTTTGGATTTATAGAGAAGATAATCTTCTCTACCTATTCAAATCTGAAAGGCTCAATAAGCTCCTCAACTTGATCCTTAGAGATTTGAGTAATATAAGTTAGAGGAAAGCAGCACTTCCAATCTCAGTTGACTAGGGCCTTATCTAGTTTCTTTCTTATCATCGATTCTCTAGATTGGTTACTTCTCTAGATGCATAAATTCCCATCAAAGTTTGAGATTCATTAATCTAAGGAAACAGATGCATCTCTTAAATTCATCATTGTGACTTTTAGTGTATTCGTCATTGTGACTTCTAGTGTTATATCTTTTCCCTTTTTCTTATGAGGGGAGTAGTGTTGTATTGAATTCACCTAGTTTTGGGACCCATTTCCGGAACCCAACCTCGGAATCAAAAAATAGAAAAACAAAAGGGGTGAAAGCAGAAGAATGAATCACAAAGAGAAAGTGGCCCAAGCGACAAAACAAATGAATGGACGGAAATCAAAGCAAAAGTCAAAGTGAGCGAAATCTGACGAAAATCAAATCGGATCAAAAAGCGTGAGGAACAAAGCGAAGGACGGATCAAAAAGCTTGCGGAAGCGGAAGGAATCATCAAGAGAAAAACAAAACAGAAACCAAAGGAACGGGTTTACAAAATCTTGGAATCAAAGAAACCAAAATGGTTCAATCAACTGAAAGTCAAAATTCCGACATTCGGTAACGCATACCTTCGAAAAACTAAACTAGCGTTGGAAACCAATAAGACATTTATTTCTAAGCCAATCCAATCCGGTCTTTTTTTTTTAACTTTATTCAAAGCAATTTTAAATTTCCAATTGCTAAATTTATCCATCCCTCAATACATTTAATTCTTCAAATTCA
>JAOTAZ010000006.1:19280267-19290286 GCA_025629785.1 Erythroxylum oxycarpum
CCTTATACATTCTTATCCCTTCAATTTAATTAACAACCTACTACACTCTAACTTAATTTTAATTTCTCCAATTAATATTTCTAATTTCCATGAATCTAAGCAATAAATCTTCCCATCATTAACAAGATAATTAAACTCCAACCAAAAATAATTAATCAAACAAAACCTCAAAAATAAATTTGAAAACATGCTTATTCAAAAAGAATTTAAGGCCAACAGTTATAACTCAAAATCAGCCCTAGGATCGTCTAAAACCAATAATCTAGTAAGTCATAATCAATTAGGTTAGCGTTAAAAATAGGTAAATTCTCCTTTCTCTCAATTGATAGTTTTATTAGGTTAATTCTTGAGTGTGTTGCAATAGCTAAACTGTTAATATTTTCGTAATTAATGATTGGATTGAATTGCATGATTAAATTGAATTCTTATTTTACTTTTGCTATCTTTTGAATTTCTGCAAATTTTGTTGACCTTGGATTTTAGGACTAGATTATCCCTCCTCGTGGGATCAACACCTTAGGTACTAGGCGAATGACTTGTGCGCTTGCGAATTATCGAGGTTAACTAATTAAAACTTACACACATCAAAAAACCACAATGAACCTATCATATTACAATTACTCTTACTTATAATGGAATTCAAGAAAATTCTAGAGTTTCTATCTCCATCTCTTAACCAATTGGCTTTTCATCTTTGTCTTAATAGAGAGTAATGGTTTTTCTATCCTTAGTCCTAAATGTTACTAAGTTCTTCCCTAGCCTTAGAAATAGTTGAATCAATGTTCTTTTTCAAAATAAGGTTTCTTTAATTTAACCTTTACAAGTTTGAACTTACTTACACATTTATAAGTTTTAAAGCGTTCTACTTTGTAGTTCAAACCCTCTTATAATTGCTTCTTCAAAACCGTTCACATTAGTGAGAAGGCTATCAAATTTAAAGGGCAAATGAGTTTTACCTAATATAATGCTTAACTTGAATGTGGCAAGGGAGAGATTAAACCATCAATGATTATGGAAATGTGCGATACTTTTAGAGAATCTAAAGAGTCAAAGATGGTTAATCAAGGAATATTTTTTTCCTAATGAAACACTTGCCTTTTTTATTACTCCAAGTATAGAAAGCTTCATCATATCTAATTTTGTGAACTCTATACCAATAAGGCAATCTTTAAAATTTTAATTTCTATTCTTATGACTAAGCTTGTCATCCTTATCCTCTTAAGAGAATAAAGAGGTGTTAAATTCCTCTAACACCAAACGTGGGCAATTCACGTTAGGGTTAAGGTTAGACAAATCTCTCTATATTAATTTCATTTGAAACTCATAGCTGTACCATTTATAAATGTAACCCTAATGATGTTACTAGGTGCCTAAATTGATCAGAGCTTGTAGCTTGGATAATAGACACTCTATAAGGATTGTACACAAGTATGATTCTCCTATAATGGTAGGGTTAGTGGTTGGAGAGAATCATCCAATTCTTGCTAGGTAACCATTTAATATAATGGAGCTTGTTCTCCTTAACTTTAGTTATTAAAAAAAAATTAAGTAAAACTTATTTTTTAAAAAAACTTCTCAAAGAGTAGATTCCCTCAGGTTAATATCATTTATAAGAATCTCAACCTAAACTAAGGTTTGTTCCTAAAAGTCTCCCTTCACTGAATTTTTCTTGAGGAAACATTAAGCTTCAATAGTGCATATCATAGGGTGAGTGGGTGAAGTTATATTATTATGGGATTTCCTATTTGTTCTTTTACCTTTATCTTACTCATGAGGAGCTTATTTCTAAGTCGATGCATCTTCTTAACCTTGAAGTTCCTCTGATAGTCCCATTTGAAAAGTCTTTCTAGTGCCCCTCTATACTTTTTTCTCTTTCACTGAGTATGTTTTCCATTAGTAGCTCACCATTATTTGGTCTTCATGTGGTCCTCAATTTTATTTCAGCTCATAATACTAAAAGCTTTAGGAAGTTAAGAAAAACAACAATTTCAATACAGGTCTTAGAAAAGCCTACTCTCTTCAACTTAGTAGTGTTCTCATTCAGACAGAGGGGTTTCCATATTGAACTTGTATTGAAGCTTAATCTTTTAGTAGACTACCATTCTAATGGGAGGTTGTAAATCTTCACTCAAATCAATATATGCTTCATCTTAACCACTTTTTAAGTCTAAGCTGGCTATCCATTTCACTAAAAACAAAGGTTTCTCATGGATATGTTAGGGTTCTATCCAATAATTTTGTGGACATTGTGCTCTTCTATAAGCTTAAAGAAGAAAACCTCCTTATCGTTAATGAGTACTTTATAAAGAACAAATTTCTTCAGTTGTTAAAAGTCCATCTTTGCATAATAAGAAAGGACATAATTTTCTTGATAAAGAATCCCACCAAAATGCTAGACCATTTCTTTTCTCCTTACTTGGGATTTTAATGGATAGGGAGATAAATTTATGGCTCTCACTCAAGGAGACAATAAGAGGAGGTAGTAATATGTTTTCTTTTAGTTGAGGTGAGATTTCTAACCACTTGACTCCATATTTTCTTGAGGTGAGGAGATACAATAACATCTCTTATGGAAGGTAAAGTGGAAAGTGGAAAGTGAAAGCGATCTAGAAGGGGCATTGAATAGATCGATGAAACTTTTTCGCAAAGTTCTACACAAAAACACGGAATTAATACACACAAAACAATCAAATGAATTAAATAAAGAGTATAGGGAAGAAAGGCAAATACTATTTTTATAGAGGTTCGGTGCTAAGATCTACGTCCTCTACCTAATCTCCCACTTAGGATTTGGTAAACCACTATATTGTACACTTTTTAGTTCAGTGCGAATTTTTACAACCACTTGAATTCTGGCTCAAGCTACACCTCACAACCCGACTTGACTTCCGGCACAAATCCTACCTCACAGTGATTTTCCACTAATCACTCAACACACAATAATAGTAAAGTGAAATAAGATGCTCAGTACAGATGAATAAACTTGAATGAACTAAGAGCAATCGAGAGCAATAGTCTATAAAGGATGATCAAAATGTTTTGCAAAAAATGTGTTACTACGATCTCTTTGATGTTGCTCCTTTTATAAGCATGGTACAGATGATTATAGACGTTGAGGATCTCCATCTTTCCGTTGATAATACTCAGAGACGTTATAGATCTCCATCTTCCCGTTGTTAATACTCAGAGACGTTGTAGAATTATTTTTCATCCGTTGGAAATCACTTGATTTCGTCATATCTTGTTCAGCCTGTCGTGTAAGTCGACTTGACGTGGTGTGTAAGTCAACTTGCAGTAACGTTTTTCATAAAAACTTCAACTCCGCTCTTCAATAAATACGCGTAAGGCGTAACTTGAAGCATCGAAGTTCGTTCTAAGCTTATGTAATTTTCACTGCTTAGTCTTTTCCCTCCCTCGTCCAGGCAACGGGTTCCTCTTCTCATAACCTGCACATGTTCCCGTACCAATGAGTAGGAACAAGAAAAGCAAAGCTCACAATATTAGTAACTAAAAAAGGAATTAATGTTCTATCTACTAAGGTTTAAATGCAAAAGGTGATACATATATTACAGCCTTTTTATATTACCTGCAAGACTCAGCTGGTCCGAACTCAGATTTGACTAAAAAGTGCAGGCATGAAGTTAGTATTCTAATAATTTTACTTGCACACTACTAAGATGACAATTCTTCGTAGTTCTATCGTACCAAAAATTAATGAAATCTCATTATTATCAAAATATCCAACTTCTCTACCTTTTTCCTAAACTTTTAATATATAAAAGGTTAACACTACAGTAATAAAGATTTAGGACTGATGTTCTTTTCATTGCAATTTTTTCACTACAATTGATAGAAAGTAATGGAGTTGGCACAACATTTCAGGAAGTGAATCTGGAGGCACTAACTCTCACTAAGGTGATTTTAAACGTCATATACTTACTAGAGACTTTAAAGAATTATTTTCCTCTTCTATTCTTTTCTCTTTTATAATCATTTTAGATGTTTTCTAATTTTCTTTTAAACTGCTTTAAAATTTTAGTTTCTTTGGTAAAAAGTATTGAAGTTATACATATTAGGGAAAACCTACTTTCTTTCTTCATCACGAAGTCATGTTCGCATTCTCAAATTCGACAAGGATTTCCACTATGAAATATGCAATATTGCTGATCAAATTATCTTGATTTAGGCTACTTGACACATGTAATGTTTTGTATGTTCACTATTAAGTGAATTCATAATAATTACTGTCATCAATTAAATACTGGAATTACTGTAAACATGTTTACTTTTTTGTTTAACTATATAAATGAGTCTATAATATAAATCTCCCAAAATGTAGAAAACTATTTTACTAATTAGGAACTCATAAATGTATTTTGTCTATAGTCACTAAGTATATAAAACTATTAAAAAAAACTCAATACTTTGACCACCAAGGAGCAAGAACTCAGAAAGGTGAAAGAGATTCTTCAATGAATGGAAACTGACATGAATAAAGAAAGAACAGTCTAAGACTGTTTATAGAGTCTATCCTGCATCCTTTCTAGTTAACCAGCCGACCTATCCTTTAGCAACATATCCTATCCCACCAATCTATTGCCCACCTACATACCCTGAAGAAGTTGACTATGAAAAGGTATTCATGTTTAATTATCCTTTGATCAGTCAGTATATCCATCCTACCACCACTAAGCCCAAATAGACCAAATCAAAACCTAAGCCTGAAAAGTCTTTTGAACCTTCACCTTCATACACTAAACTACTAATCTGTGGACTAAACTAGTTGATTCGAGGAATAAACCCTTACAGATCCACACTCCACCATCTTCTCCACCAAAATCACAACATTCCCAATCTACGGAAAAAGACAAAGCTCCTTAGACAGAGTTCATAGCAACTCTTGAACCAGTATCTTTGCACCAACATCTATTAGTGAGATATCTGATGAAGAATGCCCCTCTGAGCATTATAACATCTCTGAGCAATAATTTGCAATAGTTGAACCATCTGAAGTGGTTAAACCATCTTCAGATGAATTTGCAAAGTTTGCTGACTTCACAGATCTAGCTCAAGTCATTATGACTATGCTTAAACCTACGGAAGTTAAGCCAAAAATTAGTAAAGTTGAGTCTACAAGAATTGAACTCTTTAGACCTTCACCAGCACTAGCATAAGCACCACCGACCAAACCTACTTCTGGACCATGGTTTACATTCGGTGGTCTTCTACCTAGAAAATGAAGAGAGCGTCTCCATGAATTTGGCACTTGAATTGATTGCAAATGACTTGACCAAATAATCCTTTAAAAGATATTGTGTCTAAGTTTACTATTCGTTTTACTGATACATTATGAGAATGGTGGCAAAGTCTTGATGAATATCGCTGACTTCAGTTTGTACAAGTGATATCTACTGGATTACTTCTTAGAGTAATTCATAAAGAGTTCATTTTTGACTTTTAGTTGATCAACAAATAGGTCAAACAAGAATATTTTAAGATGAAGTGTTGTTCTTTGGATAGAAAAGATTTACAAAAGCATTTTTGTGTATGAAGGAATTTTATTATCTACTCAATGGTTTCATCGATGTTACTCTCTGTTATACATTTATTTCCTCTCTTCTAGAAGAATTACAACCTGAGTTACAAAGGACCATTGCTGCACTTCTAAAAGATATGAAAATATATCTTTTAGATAAATCTATTAGCTCACCTTAGCTTCTCTTGATAAGCTATATGATCAACAAATATTTTTCAAAAACATGATTAAAGGTAGTCCTCTGTTAAATAAAGCATGCAAAAAGCCATATTTGACGATCAAGTGCAAGGAGAAAAAAGATTGTGAGTGCCATATGAAAAGAAACGTCATCACAGGCAGATCTCCTACAAGAAGTTTGACAGATCCAACATGTCTCCTAAAGAAGGTTACAAGCCGTTTAGAAGAAAGAAATGCCGATGATTTGTCCGTTTCTTCAAAAAGAGAAATCCTCAAGGAAAGCTACCAGACCGTTGTTTTCTCTATGACAAATCGGGACATTATACTCGTCAATTTCCTAATAAGACAAAAAGGGATATCAAACTCCTAAATTCCATTGAAGTTACTATGTCGATCCATGATGATTATGGAAATATTGAAGATCTCATTATAAAACAATCTAGTGAGGATGAAGACACAAATTTGTTGTTCACCTTGATTCCTCTGATGAGCATGGTGACTCTTCTGATATCTCCATTTCTTAAGATTACAAGCTCTACATGTTATAACAACAACAACAGTGTCCCAAGCTTGTCCCCAAGACTATTTCTCATCTTTATGTTCAAATCTAGTTACTGTTCCGATACAAATACGATAAACCCATTAAGGCTATTGGGTATATGGCTACTGGATCATGTAAAAGCATTATAAAGCTCAACATTTTACCTCATGATGCATGGAGTTCCCATGATGAGTATTTCACTGCTGTTGATGGAAAATATTTCAAGATTAGGCTTATTACTAAAGGGAAAATAGGGATTTGTTTCTCCCTTGACTATGTGATATGGACTAAGGTTCTTAACAGTAATCTTCCAGATTTTCTTATTGGAATGGATATATATTGTCAAGCATCTCCACTACAAATTCTACCCATAGAAATCAGATATCGTGCCAACTTCAATTCTAACACTGACGTCAGGAATGTGTTTGAGCTTACTCAAGGACCTCCACCGTATGAAGCCTTGAAATATCATTTTTTGGACTCCTGTCCTGAGTCTCATGCATAGTTCTCTCATTCGAATCCTCGATGGAAAAATCCTGATTTCTTCATCCATCTTCCTTTCAAGAAGAACGAAGACATCAATCCTAATAAGGCTACTTATCTGGGTATGAACCTTGATGATTTGAAACTCACACAGGAAGAATGTACAATCCTTGCTAAAGAAGGACTAAATTAGCCCACTAAATCTAATTGATTTTATCAGGCTTTTTACGTCAACAAAAGGTCTGAATAGAAATGAGGAAAAAAAGAGGTTTGTCATTAACTATAAACCTATAAATGCTTCCCTACAAGATGATAAATTCCCACTGTTGAAGATTAGTATGTAAGTACTATTTCTAAAGGAAGCTACCATCTTCTCCAAGTTTGATCTCAAAGCAGGATTTAGCAACTTGGAATTGACCCTCAAGACAGATACAAGACAGTCTTGTTGTATTTCGAATGTCAATACCAATGGATTGTTATGTCGTTTGGACTCAAGGTTACTCCTTTACTATTTCAACGAATCATGATAAAGATTTATGAGTCCATTCTCTACAGTGCTTTAATCTACATTGATGATATCTTGTTGTACTCTAAAACCAATGAAGAACATTAGGCTTTACTCCAATCCTTCTTGGATCTCATGAAGAAATATAGAATTATGCTCTCAGTAAAGAAGAGCCAAATCAGAAAAGCCCAAATAGAATTCTTGGGTATGCATTGCTACAATGGATTTTATTAGCCTGGTCTACATATTGCAAATAAACGACTGTATTTTCTTAATGACAACCTCACAACCAAACTAATGCAGCAATTCCTTGAAATTGTCAACTATATCAGAGATTTCATCCCTCATGTGGCTAATTATATATCGTCCCTATCAAAGTTGCTACAGAAGAATCTACTACCGTGGGGGAAAAAAGCAAACTAGAGTCATACAATATTTAAAGCAAACCTGTCAACATCCACTAGCTTTGAAGATTCCTGATAAAGAACAACACTTTCTGCATACAGACATAGGTAACTATTACTGGGGTGTTGTTCTCATTGGAGAAATTGACGAAAAGCGCCACTATTGTGGTCATGCAAATGCAAAATTTAAAAAGTTAGAAAATTATTATCATGTGAGCTATAAAGAGATATTGGCGGTCAAAAAGAAATCAAAAAGTTCAGTTTCCACCTCAACCCATATCACTTTATCATCGAAATGGATAACATAAATTTTCCTAAGATTCTTGAGCTAAAGAAGAAGACCCTACTAGACAGCCAATTGCTTCAATGGCAAGAATGGTTTTCATGCCATAAATTCACCATTTGCCATATCAAAGGTCATCACAATAACTTTGTAGACTTTCTCTCTTAACCTACCAAAGAAATTTGGTTAATCTCTCCTCTTCTCTCTACCACAATCTCTCTCCTCTTTCCAATTATGGAATTTCCTCAATATGTAAAAACTCACAATTCCTTTCCTTCTCTGTCGCCAAACCCTCTAATTACCTTAGAAGAGATTTTTTTCTCTTCTTCGCCAGAGTCTGTTCTACTATCTCCATCTAATCTTTATCAATCTCAATATTCCTCCTCATCCTTCCTATTTTGATTCTGCCACACCATATCGTGTCATGTATCATTTTTATGATACTCTTTCTGAACCAGCATTGTGGCATCCATGGGCCTTATCTGCCTAATATCCTTGTCCAATTTCTCTTTCTCCTCTCCAAGTTTACAGACATCTTTTTGATTCTACAAAGGCCAAGTCTCTTCTTTGGACCTTCCTTGAATGGTTCAAACCTCTGTCAAAGTGGAGTATTCAAATGTCTCATATTTTGAATCAATACCAGTTATGGGATACTCCCTTGGCATACCACAAGGCCTATGCAATCTTCATCACCCATCGCCCCTACTGCTTAACCACATCTAGTTATCTCTACACTCTGAATCATGTCCAATAGTAGTGTACCACTATTGATTGGCTAACCAATCATACTCAACTGATAACAAAATTGCATTCCTTCCTAGATCGTCTCAATTAGTATCCTCAAACAATTCCATCTCCGATATATACCTCTCCAGGTCCCTATCCAAGAGATTTTACTCTTCTAGAGTCTATATCTCCTTATGCTTGATATTGGACTTCAATGGACCAGTTTACCTTTACTGGATTTAACATTATGGCTGGAGAGGTGTCAAATCCTCCTGAAGAAAGTATTGCACCATCCAGGTCTTCCAATAAACCCACTTTATTTTCAGGCCCATTTCAAAATGCTCCAAGCCCATGACCTCCATCTTGGACTGAGATAGACATTGCCTAATTTATCCAAACCATGGAACAATTTGATGATGACATGGAGCTGGTAGATGATTTTGACAATGACAGTAGTGGCCCACAATCTCTCTCCGCTCCTCTTTAAGTTATTTGTTCTTATCTTGTAAGAGAATCTTTGGGGTCTGCATCCTCTTTAAAGATTCTCTCTTATCTCTTAGGAATATTTGGAACCCATGTGTTTCCTACTTTTTACTATTTGCTTTTTAAAAGTTCTAGGAATGATTGTTTGTTTCTATTCCCTTGCTTAGTCTATAAAAGTAAGACTTCTCTTTCATTGTAATCAGCTGAAAAAACCTAAGAGACTGGATTGTAATCAAACCTAAGAGTTTGATCAATCAAAAATATTATGTGGTTTCTTTCTATGGCTTCCCTTTAAGTTCACCTTCTCTTGAAAGCTTGATTCTTAAATAATGTAGTCTTGGTCATACAGAAAGATAAGTATGCTTTACACTTGACTCTTCATGAAGATCCTGTGTATCAGAAAGTCTTAGACCATAGATCCTATTTGAGGTCATTAAAGCGGGGGGAGATTGGAAGTGTAAGATTCCTAGGAGGCAAGCCTTGAGACTTGGTACCCGCAAAGGGAAAGGGCTTGTGTGTCTCGGTCAGCGTACTTGAAATTTACACTGATCTTGCTTTGTTTTCTATAATTTCTAATGGATTATTTGCTCTTAAGCACAAGATCTGGTATTCCCCGAACCCTCTTACCAGGGGTAGCTAGCGTGGCAAGAAAACCCTACCTGATAACCAATAGCTTCGATGACAAGAATGGTTCTCATGCTATAAATTCACCATTTGTCATGTCAAAAGACATCACTGTTAGTGTAAGTCGACTTGTACACTGTGTAAGTCGACTTATGCCTCTACAGTACTGATAAGTCGACTTGTATATGCGATAACTCGACTTATGCTGTTTGTACAGTACTGTTAGATTGTTAGAGTAGTGCCCTAAAGGCAATCGC